>ML216784.1:8553-25130 GCA_004785975.1 Popillia japonica
ATTATTATTATTATTATTATTATTATTATTATTATTATTATTATTATAACGCTCTAAAGAAAATGGCTGATTTTGAAAATCGCCTGGTATCTCGGGAACTGAACAAGTTAGGTTCAATCTGTTTGGATAACTAAGCCAAACTCAAAAAAAGAGATCGTAAGCTTCTGCTTACTTTTCTTGTATCTATTACTGTTTGGTTTGTACCCTATAAAAATATCGAAATTTGGTCACCCTGTACATATACTGTGTTTCTTTCGAGCGCTTCCATTTTCGTGAATATATTTTATATTTTAACGAGTACCTACTTGAGTTTAATCTGTCCAGTTATTATCATAAATTCTTTTCTTGAATGCAAATAAATAATGTCCAGAGATATGATTATAAATGAAGAGATAATATAGACAAAAAACACTTCAAGACACTAATCTAACAAATCTTTGGAAGTAATTCCCACGGACCAAGTAGTTGACGGTTTTGGAAACCATTTTAATAGGTATGCCAGCATAAAATATTGGTAGTAATATGTGAAGGATTATGTCAAATCTGGTTATTGTTTAGTAATTTCTTAACAAGTTAATTTATGAGATTAACTGGGAAGAAAAATTAGCTTTTGTTTTTTTCCGTTTTGGATACAAAGACATAAATGATAGCATGTTTATTCCAATCCGTGCAATATCTGAATTTATCAATTTATAAACCATTCTATTTTCATGACTGTTTTGACTTTTGCTCGATATGTTTATCTACTATTTACTGAAACATGTATGTTAATGTGAAATTATTAATGCTTGTTTACGATACATTATTTTTCGCACATTTCCATCACAACACATTTAACTGCCTAATTGCCGTATACGATTCACTCCAGATATTTTAAACTTTACAATGTAAAAACAAAACAACAAAACTGAATTACTTTTTTATTGACGGTTAGAAACTAACTGTTGGTGCTAAATATGTATAGAACAGTGCGCGAAAATTACAATCCAAGCCATGCATTAATTCGAGGGCTGCAATTTCGTATGTTTGGCAGGGAGTAGTAACTGGATTTTTATTTGTTGAGAAAGATAATTTAGACCAGAAGCCAAATACAGTACGTGTAGTATCGTAGCAAGTTAACTTGCTGTCTATTTTAATACCGAAGTAATACTGACTAAGTTTTCATGTTCATTCTTAATGAACGCTCACTTGCGAGTTTCTGAAATATATCTTTTAGTTGGAAATTTTGAAAAAGATTGTACCTATTGTCAGTATTAATCTTAATTAGCTCAATTTTTGTTACAGAGGCGAGTTTGATCAAAGAAAGGTTGCAGTTAAACGTCTTCTACCCGAATGTTTCAATTTTGCTGATCGTGAAGTAGCGTTATTAAGAGAAAGTGATGCTCATCCTAATGTTGTTCGATACTACTGTACAGAGCAAGATCGTATGTTTCGATATATTGCTTTGGAATTGTGTCAAGCAACATTGCATGACTACATTCAAGGCAAATGTAATAGAAATGCTATCACATCATTAGAGATTCTCCGTCAAGCCACTTCTGGTCTCGGGCATTTGCATTCACTCGATATAGGTAACCTTAATTTATAATTCAGCTTCAATGTTTTTTGATCTTTCTTTTTTAGTTCACAGGGATATAAAACCGCAAAATGTACTTTTATCTGTTGCTGATGCTAAGGGTATGGTAAGGGCAATGATATCAGATTTTGGTCTTTGCAAAAAGCTGCAAGTTGGTAGAGTTTCGTTTTCAAGACGATCTGGAATCACTGGTACTGATGGGTGGATAGCCCCTGAAATGTTGGATAATCATGAGAGAACTGTAAATTAAATTTTGCTAAAAATATTGTTATGTAATTCTTACTTTGTTCCAGACTTACGCTGTAGACCTGTTTTCATTAGGTTGCCTTTACTATTATGTTTTGTCAGAAGGCAATCATCCATTCGGTGATCCATTACGTCGCCAGGCTAATATACTTAGTGGCGATTCTTATCTTGAAGATTTAAATGCTGAACAGTGGCAAATAGCTATTCAGAAACCACTAATAAATGCATTAATATCTTCAGAACCAACCTTAAGACCTCCGTGCAATGCAGTCCTATCACATCCAATGTTCTGGAATACTACTACAATTTTGGCGTTTTTGCAGGTATTACTTTTAATGTAACTTAGTTAGGATGTACATTTTATTATTTTCTTAGGATGTAAGCGATAGGGTAGAAAAATCGGAAATGGATGATGTGGTATTGAGAAAACTAGAAGAGAATACCGAAAATGTTGTCAAGAAAGATTGGCGTTATCATATCGATGATGAAGTTGCTAGTGATTTAAGAAAATATCGTTCCTACAGAGGAGAATCAGTTAGGGATCTATTAAGAGCTTTAAGAAATAAGGTTGGTTTTATGTTACCAAGGCTACTTTTTATTTGACAAGGTGACAGTTAATGAAAGCGCTTAGATCATGTATATTACAGGGATACCGCGTAAGGTTCCCAACCATGTTTCCAACATAGCAGAGACAAATTATATTCTTCCTTTTCGTTCTTATTTATGAAAGTCATTATGTACCTTGCTTAGTCTGTATCACTCAGGCAAATGATTGGCTTAAAATTGCGTCAAATTGAAACAGGTTTAACCGCGAAATTCAAACTGCATAGTGTACGATTTACGAAAATATTTAGATTTTTAAACAATTAACAAATGTGAAATCTGTTTTCTCACTTATTCAACTAACCCTCTTAAAACTATGTAAAAAAGTGAATTATAATGCAAAAGTAAAGGAATAATTCGAAGGAAAAACTATTTTCAAATAGCAGTACGAGTCCTGTCAACAAAACGTCCCAATGACATAATATATGACATGTCCGATATGCGCTTCCCGGACAATCAGGGGTACAGAGAAAGACAGCAGCATTGGTGATAGCTTACTCACAAAAAAGATAATGCGAAAAAGGCACGTTGCACATCTTGGAAACATAGTCGGTAATAAGTTCTTATGGGATAGCAGTATCCATGTAATATACATGATCTAAGTGAAAGCGTTATCGGAAGACTTACAATTCCCTTAACACGTTGACTGCGTTATCGGTCGCCGGAGACCGATGCGTACATTCAATTTGTACGGCAACATTTTAGTCGCCGCAGTCAACATTATAAAATATAAATTAACAATGTTTTGTATTAGTTCAAAGTTTGATATTATAACGTTAAAATTACTTCTAAGAGTTATCTAATGATGAACTTTTTGCGGCCATACTGCTAATAGTTTCAGTATCCGGAACTTAAATTCATACAGTGCTGCAGTTAATAGTGAATATCAGAAATTGTGGTGAATTCCAGGCAAATTTTAACTATGAAATTTATTTGCTATGATTTTAGTATATTTTCTCAAACAAAAAACTGTTTATGCTCAATTGGATGCAAAGGTATCCGGACACGTATAGACAGAGAAACACCTGCCGCACAATGTTTTGTTTCGAATAGGCGGAGTGTCAGTGACTTATACTGACACTCCACCTATTCGGAATAAAATATTGTGCGGCAGGTGTTTCTCAGTCGATACGTGTTCGGATACCTTTGCATTCAGTTGTACATATTTGTATTTATATGAAGTAAATTATCTTGACAAATTTAGGGGCGTTGCTTTGAAAATCAACTGAGAACTACATATTTTTGCCTTAGCACATATATTTTACGTTTGAATGTTTGTATAAATAATGCGACAATAGTGTTTGGAAATGTAAAACATAGTTGCCAAACAAGTTTCAATCCTATTATACTTTCTGGATAACAACTAATGTCAACTTTTTTTTTGTAGAAGCATCATTATCGAGAGCTTACACCTGAAGCTCAACAAATTCTGGGTGATATCCCAGATTCCTTTGTAAATTATTGGACCTCAAGGTTTCCTTTATTACTTTTGCATACCTGGCATGCCATGCAATGCGTAGCTAATGAAAAACCGTTCACTCATTACTATCCGGCCGGCTACAGGTACTCGTTAGAGTATGGTGTAGATAATGTAATTGAATTAGAAGATTGGGATATATCAGGCAAAAATTTACTTATGAAGGAAAGTCCAAGAAGAAATGAGAAGAGGAGGGATATTAAGTTCAGAACACCGCATAAAGATCGATCGAATGCTATAAATAGAGATTTACGAAAGGCAAGGTATGATCATTTAACTGGAAATCAAAAAGTTGGTTTATATAGAAATTTGAGACGCGAGAGTAATGATGACAGTCAACGTAACGAGTATAAAAAGGAGCAAGGTGCTACAAATAGAAGTACGACAAAGAGTAGGAAGCCTAATAAAGTACCTGAAGAACCACTAATATGGTCCGTGAATCTTAATTAAAATAATTTTTATTACTCTTAATGAATTTAGAATCAAATCCTTTAACTGCTTTAATGCAAGACGTAGATAGACTACATATTTAAGCTTGATGATAATTTGATCATTTGCGACACAAGAGGCCTGTTCGTTTGCGTTGCTGGAACTGCTCAATATCACTTTTATCAATATCCGTATGTTCGTTTGAAATTTAGCTGCTGACAGGTGTTTTTGACACTTGTTCGTTTGCATTCACAAATTGCTGCATACCAGAAGTAGCAAGTGTTGTGAACAACTCGGAACTGTTAATTCCGCGAATAAAAAATTTAGTGGACTGTATAACAGATATATTTTCACACCAGTACACAGCGACAAGCTTTTTCCACAAATCTTACAAAATCGACACTTTTATATGTATTATCATATAATATATCTATTGTTTCGAGGGCGCTACAAACGCGCGAAATTTAAATTTAAAATGTGCCTTAACAGCAAGCTCCAAGTGTCGAACAATAATAGCAGATCATAACGCTCACGTGTTATACGCAAACTCCAGAGTGTAATACAGTTTTTGATTGGCTTTTGAGGTTATTGTGTTGTTTAGATGAAAGCTTATCTTCTGTTCGGTAGGCTCGGTGTTTTAGCAGTCGATTGAAATCAGATTTATCCGCTCAAACTGATCTATTTGCTGTTTCTCATCTGCTACACTTGCTATTTTGGACAAAACTTGCCAAAGTTATATAGCAATTCAAACGAACAGGCCTAAAATCTATTTTTCTTTTGCAACTAAAATGGTGGACAGTTTAATTTGAAACATACATACTTAAATCACCGAGAAATGCAAGAATAATAAAAACTGTTACAAACATAAATTAACCTCAAGGCAGAAGCAGTTAAAGGAACTGATAATGTAAATGGAGGTACCATAACTACGAAATATGACTACATGACGACATATAATTATGAAGTTCATCACGGCGATAATTATGTAGGCCAAGTTTCATTAATGATTGATGAAATTATATATATCATTTGAGCTGAAAGTATGCTCTTTCGTATTCAATGTGTGATATACTAGTCTGATGTTTATGCAGGTGTTTTTATTCGTTAAAAATAATTACCTTAACGCAATGATGCAGTTTCTATAATTAGAATTGTCATTTTTGCGTTTCTATAAGATTAAATTGTCAATTGTGAACTAGAAATTATTTTCGCATAGTATTTTTTAATTTCTGAATCACATTTTAGTCTCGCGTATCTGCGCTTATAAGGAGAAGTACTAAAATATTTTTTTATTCATTTACATATTGTTTTGCGACAAGCTCTCCTTATACCAAATCATTAATATTTTATTACTTATAATATTTTTTAAGTCCGTGAATATGTATTACTGAATTCGCAGCATGATTACAGAAAGGTGAATACAATTCCAAATGGCGCAATCAGTGGCAGAATTAATTTAACTAAAGCTATTTTGTAGCATATACAAAACTTTGAATGTAATTTTAAAATCGAGATAGTGGCATTAAAGAACAACACTGATCCGAGTAGCAGGTAGGTAAATACAATGCCTGAAGTTTTTAGGTGTAGATCACTTGTGCGGTACAAAATGCGCTAGCGCGAAATTTATAAACGTCCAGTTTATAAATGACTATAGGTTGTAGTAAAAATTTCTATCTAAATGATTACTTGTAAGAAAAAAACTTACTCATTTTAATGTTATTTGTATCTACTAATTTTCAATATTGACAACAGATAAAGGCATTTAGCTGGGAATGGGTCAAATAATTTGCACAGCGTTAAACAGCGCAAAACAAGTTAAATTTACAGCGTTTTTCTTTTGGGTTTCCTCTTTCCTCCGTTCTATGAAATCGGACGTAGTTCATGACAATATGTGCACCTTTTATATTATCTTCGGTAAAGTGGTCAATCAAAGATGTCAATAATTCTCCAAAATATTGTAGATTGTAAGGTCTCTATTGGCTCTATATTTTTCTGTGAATTCACTTGAATCCAAAATTCGTCAATAAAATATATTTTTCCTCTATGAATCATTATTCTGTTGTATAAAACGGCATAATCAAACCTACTTTGGATAGCGGCTAGTATCGCAGTGGCTAATAGTGTGCTCACTTCTTAGTCCGGCAGTACCGTATTCGAACCGCGGTATGTTCTTTCTGAATTTAGTTTCCCAAATTCCACGGCAAATGCGGAAAGGCAGCATCTTAAGTTGGTGACCAGCCGCAGGCGTAATAATAACTCATGGCCAGCCGATTTCCCCTTTATATTTGGCGGAAGCTGTTGGGGATGTGTGTTGAATTATTATTATTATATCTGGCGCGTTACGATTTTCTGGCACAAAAGAACCGCGTTTTACAGAATAGTGAAATGCCCTTGTCGCTCTGTCAATGGTTGATAAGCTTGCGTCTTGTTGCGGATTCTTCTCTAACAATTTGATTTTTATTTATTTCAGTGTTAACGTGCAATCTTTATCAATTGAATTGCAGATATTTTCTTTCTCATCTTGAGTAAAATTATTGGAGTAATGCCCAACTTTTCTTTTGCTTGTTTCTTGTTCATTATTTTGTAAGTGTTGTAAATTTTTCTTACAGTGTTAGGGGGAACATTAAATTGTCGTCCTACCTGGACTGGCGAACTACTATCGTTCATTCCTTTGATTATTAAAGCATGTACCTCGTTCGAGATTTTGTTTTGCCTCGTTTCAGCATTCATTCTTACGTACACTCAGAAAGTAAGGATTGGACACTTTCAATACCTTGTTATATGGAAACTGTTCAGTCTTTACTTTCCATGAGTGTACATATATGTAATAACAAAGTGATATAGTTGACAATTAAGGCACACACAGCCCCCTATTTAATTAAGATGTGAAATAGTTTACAGAAATAGTGAAATACATTTGACCAAAGAGGAAAACCAAAAGAAAATTACTGTAACGGATTTTACTCACGATCGGTTAGTAAAGTGAATATTTCCAACCGTTAAATAGGTTAGAAAACGCATTATTGCATATCAAGGTAGGTAATAGCACTTTACCGGTTAGCTTATATCACTTTACTGGCTAGGTAATGTCGAAGAAGAATGTAATTCATATCTTTATAACAAAAAATATAATAAAAATGTAAATTTGACAACTGCTAGGACTAATTCTATTAAAAATCATCATCAACTACGCTTTTCTTAGTTTAGAGGTCGAACATAATATTGAAAATATGCCGTTTTCGGTCAATTACGTTTGCAACTTCATCTTCACATTAATAAACATTTGTGTTCACTGTGTATTTTACGTCACCTATATCATTAAAATTTATGCAGACGTGCAAAACACAAACAGTAATAACAGCTTTTACTAGAACCTCTATATTTCTGGTTTCGAAACACACGTGGCAATTCTCAATATCATCAGAAAAATCTTGTTTATTATGGGAACAATTTCATATTCTTGTAGGTACAAACTCATTTAGCCACTTGTGGAGTAGTGTCACAAATGTGACAAATTATATTATAAGTGTAGCATTACTTATGGAGACATTAAAGAAATTTTCAATGTTGGAAGATGATAAGTGACTATCACTGCATAAAACTATAGAGCATAATAAACTTAAACATTGTATTTGCGCGAAATCTCTATAGTTTATAAGAACATTCGTCGAATGTCTCATTTCTAAGTTTTACTGTGTAAAAAAATCTGTAATAAGAGTACTTAACACGCAATCATATTATATTCAACCTCATTGAAGACGTAATATATGAAACACATAACTTGCATAAATACTTTTCGATTTATAAAACCCCAAATAGCAACAAATCATATAACCTATCTACCCTTTATCTTAAAAAGCTGCTGTTTGCACCTATTTCTTCATTCAAATCCCGCATTTTCAGTGGTGAATCAGTTGAATAGCATGAAGTGAGTTTTCCAAATAGGTAGAACAGATGAGCAGTGGAGCGACACATTTTAGATCAGTTGAGCGACGTCATTGATGACTATGAACAACATATATTTTACTATATATGATAAAGAGCTGGCGATGAAGTTACGAATAGTAACGAAATGGCCATACAGAAAAATATATTCTATATTTAAGTGAAGTTGGGAATTTAATTTTATTTCAGTTTTTAACACATATTTACACAAATTTTTAACGGCACATATTTTGTTATGAAATTGTTCTTACTAGTAGTGCGAAAATCGACAATTATTATAGTGTTTTCCACTGGGAGAACTGATGCTACACCAGTACCCCTCCCCCTCCCCCCTAGTGCAGCGTCATATGACATAATTACAGATTCTTCACGCGTTCTGACCTAGTGCAAGATTCTTGTCGAGAAACCCGCATTATTTTCGAAATTTCAAATTAGTGGTACTTCAATGTTTTATTAATAGCAACGATTACACTGCTTAGCAAATCGTCTCCAGGTTGTTGGTAGATTTTCTTTTGTTGCCCTCTAATTTGCTACTTATCGCAAATAAAAATAAGAATCTACAAAGTAAATAGTAATACGACAAAGTATGTAGAAGAATGATTCAATTTTTTCATCTTTACTTGAACTGGATTCCATTATTTTCACAATATTTTTAGCCGTAACGTAACGATGAAGTAATATTTGATTGCATATGTAGCAAGATTTGAATAACGTATATTAACTTTACATTGCACTATAACTGGACCCTTAAATTGCAAGAGATCCAGGTTTCTCAATCAAAGTCAAATATAGGAACATACACATATCACTCCTATGTAAAACAGCGCCAATTTTACCTGTGAAATATGAACAATTCTTTCTCAGTGCTAGCGCTAGGCCGAGTGGAACAGTCCGAACCGAGTTAGCGCACTTTTAATGCGCACTAAATTTCCGGGTGGAAAACCCTATTAAAAATTGGTTAATTGTTTCTTTCATCAAATTTATTTAATTAACCGGTTTTGAACCAAACCAGTTTTATCTTCCGTTTTAAAAACCGATTTTAGAAATCGATTTAAAGAACTGATTTATAAAAATCAATTATAAATTGATTTTTATAACATGTTTTAAAAACCATTTTTTTAATATCGATTAAGTAATAATCGATTTTTTGCCTACAGTTTCACTTTTGGTACTGACTAAATAAGAATCTGTCCATTATAATGCTAGATTTCCAGAAATGTGACCTCATAAAAGATAGATAGGACTGCCAACCACACCAACTCAATATCGATTTGGATTTCCACTACTATGTAGGTCTTAGTTTTCAACTTTCTTGCTGAAAACTGAAGACAGTAGTGAAATTGTAGATTTGCAAATGTATCTTGAATGTCATCCAATTGTAATTCTTACTCCACCCATTACTAATAGCTGTATGAAAACCGAGCATTTTAACAATATGATAATAATTGTAACTTTAAAGATTGTATGATAATATTACATATATTGATTTCAAAAATTTTTCAAATTAGAAAAAGAAATTGAAACATCAAATGGCCAATCCGTCCCACAAGATACTGGAAATTCAAAATAATACTGCCTCTATAATGTCTATAAGGCAATACGTATATATTTTTAAATAAAAGTTCATTTCAGAGAGAATTGGAAATATTTTACTAAAGAGTTTACAAACCAAAAAGTTGAAGTATTAGGGCGATAAATCTTCAATCTGGAAATGTTCTCCACACCACACTGACATTGTTACTAAAGTATTAAGATAAACACTAACACTGTAAGCACTACATAAGTACTTATTTCGGGTAGCTGTGTTGTTATCTTTAATAGTAGTACTAAGTATATAGCTAAGGTTCAAAAGTGGATCACAATCTATCAACTTGTGTTTGAACCGTTTAAACAGAAGCGTTGACCTAATTCTAGCGAGGCGATATATCTACGTTGTGTATAACTAATAATAATGACTAATACATACTCAATCTTGTGAACATGCTGTGAGTTCTTTGATACTTACTTCTTTGGATACCAAAGCTTCTCGTATTTGGTACCTCATTGATTTGCAATATCTTATTTTTCATGTATGTACAAGTATATACGATGTTTAGCATTCACAAACGTGGTAATATTCCAAATGTTTTTGTTGTTTTTTATTAGATTTTATTTATTTGAACATTGAATGTTGTACATATAGTTTTGGTCAGTATTTTAAATTTTCCATCAATTACACATCTATTCTTTTTCCTATTAGAAGCAGATTTTACTCTTATTTTCCCTTGAGGTGTAAATAGATGTACTTCAAGGGCTTGATGACGTTTTTACAGTCTTGTTAAATTAAGTTTCTAGTTATGTAAGCATTATTTTTGCCACATTTTGTTGGGAGTAACGTGTTTATTTTATTACTGCATTTCGAAGATCAGCTTCAGATATGTAAGATATTTTAGATACTGGTATCGTGAAAAGATTAAAAAGCCAGTTATTCTCAAAAGTTGTGGTATTATATATGTAAGGCATTAAAGTTTAAACGCAAAGGGAACATATTTTTATATTTCACTGTGATATCTTTTATTTTCTAAATATAGATTATCATTAGCACTATTTGTATGTTAATAGATTAATAGATATTAATATATTTATAAATATGGACCATGTTGTTTATACTTATGTAAATAAAGGTTTAAACAGTATATTGTTTTATCTATTTGTTTTCTTTTGTATTTATCATTTTGTTATATATATTAAAATTATGTTTATTTTTTGTCATAGAGTAATTACTCAAACTATACGAGTAATATTAACTATAATTTCAACACAAAAGGAGAAATGGAAACATTTAACATGTAAGATTAATTTAGATTATTACAAATATTTTCAACAATATACAGCCCGCGTCGTATGCTATGAAAACACTAAAGTAGTCGTAAGTGCAGTTTAGCACGTTGGTCTTGACAATAATCAATTTGGACCACTTCTTTGTGTATTCGTTTTGAGTTTTATCAAAAAAAAAAGAAACCAGCATGTACAAACATGATGGCATTTCTATCTATTTTAAATTAGGTATGTAACCCTTAATAAATATAGAGATTGCCGCAAATAAAAGTAGATAGTAGAGTAAGAAGAGTAAGCTTGAAATACACACACAAACATGTAACTAAACTGAGCGAGAGGCGACAACGAATCTATCCCCACTTACAGTATTACACGTATTGTAAATATGCGTGCGCTAAGATGTGTAATATGGTTGCCGTATATTAACTTTAACTTCAGTTAATGGGTATACTATCCTGTACTTTTCAATACATTTAAATTGATTTTTGGTTGTCTTTCAAATTTCGAGGCTTTGTTGATTTCGGTCGACTTTTCCTTTTGCTTTGGTTTTCTTCAATATCTATTTAGATCACTTGCCAAATCAGCTTGTTTTAATTTTTTTCTTGCTTCATCATGTTACGAGGGCGTATTTTTATGTTATCTGCATAGCCATGAAAAGAAGCACATAAGACAACAAAAAAAATTTTCTACATAACTTCCTTCAACACTAATACACTTATCGCATCTTTTTTCCAGTTGCCCCATACCCTCAGAAAAAAGAATCCTTCGGTAACCCCCCAAAATATTCTTCAACAGCTTCTTTCAGTTCTTCATCAGAAGCAACAAGCTTTCCCCTGAAATACTTTTTTCAATTTTTGAATAACCCAGGTAGCAGACTGACGTCACAAAAACGTCGATATCTAGTCACTGTTTACGTCGATTGTACCAATGCTGCGACGACTTTAAGACGCGAATAAGACATCATAATGTCACAGACCGTCGACGTCATTTCCGGACGTCGTATAAACGTAAGTTTCCGACGTCGTACAAACGTGAGTTTCGGACGTCGTACAAACGTCGTTTGCCATTTATGAATGACGTTGTGGTGATGTTCTTAATAAGAACAGGTGCATATTGAACGTAGTACACAGTGCAATACGGCGTTACAGAGTTTTTTTGTAGTAAACACAATGGTACAATTGGGAAATAAAGAAGTTTGTAATATGTAGTTTTTTTGCGCCAATGTATTTACTACAAAAGATTCAGTAATGTTGTATTGGACTTTGTTATGTTCACTGTGCGCTCGGACGAGAATCATTCTCTTTGGTGTGCAAATCTTTGCTATTGGTCACATAGGTATATAAGGTGGGCAAATCAAACAAAAATAATATATGATGACTAATTTATTACACATATAGCTATAGCAAACCATCTTACCTTAATATCTTGCCAATTATGGACTTACATTCGTATAATATAATATGTATACAGTGAATGGATTAAAGGAAAAGAAACATAAACTGTATTTTCGCAAGACAGTTCAAATGGTAATACCCATGCATTTAGTTCTAACATTTTCAGCAATAAAACAATAAATTGTACTACTTTCAAAAGACAATACGAAAAGTAAGGTTAAAAACTGTACTTGCAAAAGACATAGTTAAAAAGAATAAATCACCTACTCTTGGTTACGATTTCGTTTTTTTCAACAATTACACAAAGCACACACTTTACACGATGGCAGACGATGAGAAACGGTAAAATAGCAGAATGCCTAGTTGTCTTGAACACCCATCTAGAACTGTCTAGAACCACGTCCTTTGCGAGAATCAACGGGAATATGGTGGGAATTTGAGCGCGCTATTCAAAGGCTTTGGGTATAAAATCATAAAATTACATAGTAGGTACTTACATTTTTTTAAATTAACTTATAGGTTTTTATAGGTATAAAGAAAATATGTATAAAAAGAAAAAAGATAATTAGGTACAAATTAGTCTGTATAATAAGATGGATATATGGTCGATTATGTTTCAATTTTAAATCAAATAGACTGATTATAAATATTTATAAAAATAAATAGGTGATGGGCTTAGTTAACATAGGTCTTTTTGTTAACAACAAATAGGAATAACGTCGAATTCACGTCTTTTCGCCGTCAACTAAAGACGTATTTATTTAGTCATTAAAATGACGTTCATTTTTGGTCGATAATAGGTGTATCGACGTCGTCATCCATTTTTCTCCAAATATTCACGTCATTTTCACGTCAGTCTGCTACCTGGGAAGGAGTCTGGCGGAGCTAGGTCGGGGCTATAAGGTGGATGTCATAACTCTATAAACCCGCAGTCATTCATTATCTGTAGAACCTCGTTTGCCTTATGAACCCAAAAATTGTCGTGGAGCAAGTTTTTTTGTGGATAAGAATGCGGACGTTTTTCCTCCAGAGCAGTTTTTAAATGTTTAATTGTGTTTCCGTCGGCCTCTCCATTTATGGTAGACCTTCTCGGCATATATTCAATAAGCAAGACTCCTTCAGCATCCCGGAAAACAGTTGCCAACAGTTTTTTCTCATTCCCGGTGATAATTCGAGATGAAAATGATTTGTCCCTCTCTAACTTTTAAGTGTAACTTAAGTGAATGGAGTGTTGGTTCTCATGGCCTGAAATATTAGTACCAATTGAATTTCCATTGAAACAACATGACAAAGGATATGTGTATCTTTTGTTGCGACATAGTTTATAAAGTTTGATTCTATATGTTGTTTGTTACTATAACGACCTATTGGCGGAAACTAAGCCGCCTTCTAAAGGGTACTAGGGTTTCATCTATACATACATTCTCTTTAGGCTTTTGGAGACATCTTTTGTAATCTATCCTGCTGCAGAGCAATGTTTGGCAATAAAGTAGACATCCCCACCAGGGAGACTGCTTTATCCGACATCTGCAAACGCAAGCATGGGCTCCAGCTTTGGTTTGTAGATGCCTCCAAAACGCCAAATGGCGCGGCCATTGGAATCTGGAAGGATGGGGAGTCACAGGGTGAATCCATCGGCCTGGGGCGCTCACCTTCCGTTTTCCAGGTCGAAATTATAGCCATTCAGACGTGCGCGGAAGGAATTTTAACCTCCTCGCATAGAAATGAAGTGGTGGAAATTTATATCGGACAGCTAGGGTGCTCTCAATGCACTACAGGCTGTCAAGTTTGATTCTGAGGTAGTTTTGAACTGCCGCAGGAAGCTGAATCAACTGGCAGAACTTTGCAGCGTTACGCTGAGATGGGTGCCGGGCCACTCCGAGATTAGGGGTAATGAAATTGCTGACGGGCTAGCCAGTGAGCGACCACACATAGGCCCGGAACCGACGTGTGGGAGCTCCTATGGTTGCGTCAAGGCCTTCGTCAGAACTCAGCTCGCTGCCAGACACCGGTCCCACTGAAGGGGCTCACTGGAATGAGACACTGTAAAATCCTGGGTGTTCGTCCTTACCAGGATAGGCTCCATAAAGCTGTCTCCATAAGCAGGCCCAGGCTAAGGATGCTAACTGGCATCCTGACTGGGCACTGCACACTGAACAAACACCTGTTTCGCATGGGCTTAGTAAACTCTCCCCAGTGCAGAAGCTGCGGAGACGTGGAGGAAACTCCCGTGCATCTCCTTTCCGACTGCCCTGCTTGGGACGAGGAGAGGCGGAGGTACTTTGGGGTCGCGAGATTGGACGAACCCAAACTAGAGAAACTAACTCTCGACCAGCTTGCACACTTTTTCTCACGGGTGCAACTGGGATGGAAGGCATAAACGATATGGGAGTACAATAGGTCTATTTGGCCGAGCGGCCGCACGGGGTTACCCGCCCATGGGCACTTAAAAAAAATCTATCCTCAGTTATGGAAATGGCATGATTTTAGCAACAACTGGAATCTACTAACGAGGAATTAGATCTTTGATATATATAGAACACTATTGGACGGAAACTGGCAGAGGCACATCCAAATCAAAATTCCAAATGCAACATTCAATTCAATTTATTTGTGTTACACCATTCGTGATAGCTTTGGGAAGTTTCTCAGCCGCTCCACACTGTCTGTATTACCATTAATTAATATATTAATGGCCAATTTATACGAACATGATATATCCTTAAAAGAAATGCGTCATATTTTTTAGACAGTTATTAGTTTTCATATGTTGCTGTACGAAATTTTCGAGAGATGGAAAATTAAATATTACACACAATAGTTGTAGTAGGATTTTAGAGATCGATTTCCTTTGAAGAAATCTTATTAGAAAAAAGTTGTTTCGTTAGTGTAGAATAAGCTTGTTCTAGCGCTGTAGCAGTGTTTCCAAACAGTAGTCTTGGCTTTTCCAATAACTACATACGAGGAGCGTTCATGCAAAATCAGACATATCCACATAACGTAGTTTTGAGAAAAACAGTTTATTCTAGTGCTGTCGATAAAATTCAAATTTTCAAATTTCGAAGTTCTCCAAATTCGAAATATCAAATTCTTGTTACAAAAGTATTCGAATTTTGAATTTCAAATTCTTGTCTAAACTAAATTTTGCCCAAAAGTGGGGATGTCTCATTTTGCATGAACGTTCCTCATATATGTATATGGTGGCACCATATATATGAGGCCAAGGAAAGTTGGTACGATGGCTACCAACTCTAGCATTTGGAAACCGGTCCTTTTCGCTTCAACGGCCAGTGTTCACTGATCCGCATCGCTGCACAGTCGTAGATATACCCCTGCAATTCGGTCTTTCCTTGTCAGAAGGTTTTCGCCTCTAGCGTGGTTGACACGTCGAGTTACCCTGACCTTCTGACGCCCCTCACCTACCAGAAGGTTTTCGCCTCTAGCGTGGTTTACACGTCGAGTTACCGTGACCTTCTGGTACCCACCCAGTTAACCTCTTTGCTCCTGAAGAAGCCGCTTACATTAGTGGCGAAACGTCGAGTTTATTGTATATCCTGTGAATTTTATGTTTATTTTGTAGTGTATATATTTTACTACCATGACACGGCCAACACCCGGAAACCCTCATTATAGTTCCTCATATATGGTTTTAGAACGGTGGCACTCGCCGCACTATACGCATATTATCAGATTCCCGTAACAATTGTGTTTCATAGTGGTAGAATTTGTTAGCGAGCATCAATAATAGAGTAGCACACGAAATCTATGTTATATCTATTAAATATCATCTATGGTTCAGAATCTAGAATGAGTCTATTACATAGTTGTATTAAATAGCAGCATAGGTATGTACAGTAGGATGCAAATGTATCCGGACACGTATCGAGAGAGAAACACCTGCCGCAAAATATTTTGTTCCGTACGGTATGCTGAGACTCCGTCTATTCGGAATAAAATATTGCGCGGCAGGTGTTTCTCTCTCGATACGTGTCCGGATACATTTGCATCAGGGTGTACATATAAAAAAATATACACGATAAATGTCGTTATCGTGTATATTTTTAGAGGATCAGTTTTTAGCGTTTTTTTT
>SMLS01055782.1:0-24301 GCA_004785975.1 Popillia japonica
AGTTCGAAGAACTCTCAGATATGCCGATTTGCACGGACGAATAACCATAGGATAGAACTGTTCATAAGCCAGATGAATAAAAGTAATCAGTTGAAGTTTGCATTGGAGGACCAAAATACAGATTTTCATTTATGGAAAACTGTTAATGTGTGGAGGAAGAAGAATCAAGAACTGAAACCGCAATATTTAAAACCAACTGTTAAATATGGAGGTAGACATGTAATGGTCTGGGGCCGTGCGTCTATTGCTGGTGTTGAAACCTTCATTTTATTGAAGGTAAAATGGGTAGGGGTATGTACTTAAACATCTATAGGCAGAATTTTGTGCCTAGTACCAGAAAACTTGACATAGCAGACGATTTTCGATTTTACCACGACAACGATCCAAAACATTCCTCGCGTGTGATCCAAGACTGGTTTTTATGTAGTTGTCGCAGTACGATGAAAACTGCAGCTCAGTCACCTGGTATTAACATAATTGAAAATTTGTGTCATATTCTTCAAACAAAAGTACGTAATCATCGAATATGCAACAGGAATGGTCTAAGAAATGCTATATTACAAGAATGGAACAGTATTTCGCTTGAGTATATGCTTAAGTTGGTAAAATCTGTTCCAAATAGACTACAATTAATAATAAAATCCAACGAAAACCCAACTAAATAATGTTTCGTTTTTAACCTTTAAAGATAGTTATTTCATAATTATCGTAGATGCATCATTTTCACTGTGATGTTGAATATGTAAAGGATTCGTAATACCGGTTGGAATTAGTTTTGTCTTATTTCTGTTATATTTTTGAAGAGTAGTACATTTAATCTACTTTTCCAAAATAATTAGTTTTCCTAACATTTTCAGCTTCTCAACCACTTATATACCACTGCATCATTTTCACTGTGAGTCACTGTAGCTAGAGCAGACAGCGAGAACGTCATTTGTAATATGTAGTTGTACATCTAATCTCGACATTTAATTATTGCTACTACTTTCACAATAAAATATTTTTCAATTTCCGTTTAATTAGAAATTGTATTCGCATAATATACTCGTTAGTTTCTCTTTTGGAGATTAATTTTCAGTATATATGAGTATAATCTATAATGGTGATTATTATTAATTTATATCCTTAGATTCAACATACTACAGTTGCTCAATAATCTACGCTAATCTGTGGAGCCCAGCTTACAGACTTTACAGATGTTAGTGAATTGCCACACACAGTAATTGCCAATAAGAGCGTAACATTTATGTATATTTATGTTCTAGTAAGTATTACCACATATACAAATAAAGATTGTAATCACAATAATTTCAAGACGGTAAAAGTAAAGTACTAATTATGTCTACGCAACAATAACTTATTAATTATTAGAATACGTTTAGATATTAAAGATTTATGATAACTACATAGGCTTTTTCATCTTATAATTTTCTAGTATTTATTTTGAGTTTTCTAATACAGTTCTACTTGAAAATAATAAAACAACAATGAATTATATGATTCAATTTATTTTAGAAAACAGAAACAGTATTCACTTTTGTACGTCGCTGCTACAGCAAAGTTTAAGTTAAGCAGCAATGCTTAAAATTTAATAGCCCCTATTCCTGAATTGTTAACAAATCAAACCAAAATATCGTAGATACAACGTGACTACAAGCCGGCATAGCTTCAATTACCACAAAAATTCTAAGGATAGAATTAGAGCTAATATATGTACATCTACACATACATATCTCACAATCAGTTATAACACATTCTTACAAAATCGCATCGATAAAAAGATATCGGTTGTTTGATTGCTGTTTGATCAATGTCTGCAACTGTTATCTACAGGATGTTCCATGACATGACTGCCAAAACATAAGGATGTGTCATAAAGGCAATTTCAACATTGTTGTAACTAACCTACAAGCATTTGAAGTTTTAGACAACCCCTCTAAACAAACAATAATTAATTCAAAAAGAAGTCGCTTTATTCATTTACTTGTTCAAAATGACCACCTAATTGTTGTATACATAGTCTAGTTCTTCTTAGAATTGAAGTGGTCGCTCTGCTAATAGTCTCAAGATCAGCAGGAATAGTTTCTGCGGCATCCAGAATTCTAGCAACAAGTTGTTCCCTGGTTTCAACATTTTGTGCATAAACCAAATCTTTCAGCCTTCCCCATGCAAAGTATTCAAGTGGATTTAAGTCTGGTGACCTTGCTGACCAAGCAACTGCTGATCCTCTCTTCCAATCCACCTGTAAAAGTGGAAAGTCATGTTCTAAGAAACGTAAACAACTAATGGCCGTGAGACGTTCTTCCGGTATAAACGGATCGATGAGACGGTTGTCAATAACACCACACCAAACATTTACCGAAAATCTATCTTAAGAAAGGATTCTCTTACTTGCTGTGGGTTTTCGAGTTTCCAATAGTGTCAATTCCTGGTGTTATGAACAATTAACTCGTGGGACGGGTACAAACTGACATTTTATAGTTTTCCATACTCTCATGCGACTTGCGTTAAGTGTGTTGGCTATTCTTCGGATACAAGTAGAAGGCTGATCGTCTACCATATTAAGGATTGCTTCTTCTTAAACAAGTTCCTGTTGAACGGGCTATTCAGAACTATGTAGCTGGAGGAAATTTTGCTGTTTTTTTTAAACATCGATGGACAGTTCTACAAGGCTACAAGGTTTATGAGTGGGAAATCATCGAGGATATTCACGAACTGCCGCTGGCGCATTTCCATTGCACAAACCATAAATAAAGTGAATATCGGCTTATTCTTCATTCAAAATTGGACATATGTACTTTTAGAAGTATTTTAATGTTACACAAGACAGCGACGGGCTATATTAACTCATTTGACGTTTTATGTGCCTATGAATAATAAATAATGACTCAGTACCACACCGACTTATTAATAACAACAAAATCACCGTCGGCACATAATGTTTGCATTATTTCATTATTTGCATTATTTATGTATGTCTATGTTGGATAAATAGTACCCAGTTGATTACTCAAATAATCTGAATGAATTCTGAATAAATTATATGTAATTTAATACAGTGTAACTTCTTCAACACCCCAACGAAGCTTCATAGCGTTTTGTTGAAATATTCTTTGGCGCCACCATGTAAATAAATATGAGCGCTACAGGCCTGCGGGGCCTCTGGCTACAAGATCTTTCACTGTTCTTTGCCACGATCTTCGATCCAAGGCCTCCTGCTTCCAATCCCTGACTCCTACTCCTCTCAGATCCTTCTTCACTTCTTCCAGCCATTTTTTCCTTGGGCGGCCTCTTCTTCTCTTTCCTCCCGCTCCCTCCATTAATATGCGTTTAACCCATCTCTGTGTCCCAACCATCTAGCCCTCTGCATTTTCACTACCGAAACAATGTTGGGTTTCTTGTATAGCTCCTCTATTTCTTTGTTTGTTCTTCTTTTATACTCGTCACTAACTCGAATCCCTCCGAAAATCGTTCTCAAAACTTTACGTTCCCAAACCTCTAGCTTCGCCTCCTCTTTCTTTGAAAGCGTCCACGTCTCACACGCATAGGTAACTGTAGGCCTCAGAGTGATACACATTTACCTTTGCTGGTCTTGAGATGTTTTTGGACTTCAGCATCTTTGAAAACATTCCTTCCTTCCCCTATATGTCACCGTCATTCCCAGGTATTCGGTCTGTTCCGTCTTCTCTATATTATAGACTCGGTTTCCACATTCAATGACCAGATTTACGAGTTGTTCCGTGATGGTATCCTTCATCACCATGTATTTCGTTTTGGTCTCGCTGATTGTTAGACCATATTCCCTCGCTTTTCCTGCCAGTAACTTGAAGATCTTTACTACTTCGCCTTTGGATCTGGCAACAGTACAATATCATCAGCATAAGTCAGACATTGGTGTCTGCTGCCATACACTATACTTGGTATACCACTTCCTGCGCCAGGTTGAATAGGATACTTGACAGCGGGTCACCTTGGCTCAAACCTTTCTTCACGCTGAAACTTTCCGACACTGCTCCGTCGATTGCTACCCTATTTTCCGTTTGCCTAACAGTCATTTCAACCAAGTTCCTCAATTTATCCGGGATCCCCAACTGTCTCATCGCTTGGAAGAACTTCTTCCTATTTATGGAGTCATACGCTTATCGGTAATCAACAAATAGCATGTGCAAGCTTAAATTCTGTTCATATGTATGTTGCAATTGCCTCATGATAAAAATCTGGTCAACGGTCGATCTGAACCCTCTTTGATATTCCCCTACTTGGTCAGTATGGTACTTCTCTAAGCGATTCTTAATTATTTTGGCTAATACTTTGTATGTCACATCCTGCAGTGCAGTACCTCGATAGTTAGTACAATTTTCCTTAGGTTCTTTCTTATGGAGAGGTATTAGCAGCGCTTTACTCCATTTCTCTACCATGTAGATATGCTCAGCATATACATATGTACATATATTAGAAACTAAATATTTTCACATCGTCCGTTTTAAATTGCGATATATAAAGTACCTGCAATTAAACCATAGGTATATTTTGTGAAACAAGTTTCATCGTTACTAAGTATTGAGGATATTTAGGTACAAAGTTGCAAGTAACTGCGCCCTAAACTTTTTTGATACTGGTCCCGTTACAATTTATTATATATTGCCTACTTATTGAGATAAATTAGTAGAGGAAACCGCATCGTATAAATTTTCTGTGCGGAGACTATTTTGCATAGCATGTACGGTGAAATTACAGTTACACGTGTTATCATGCAACAGTAATGCATTGTATGATGTCCACATGTATGTATGTACACACTTAATACTACCTAAAAGCAATCATTTGCTACTTGATTTATTACGCATTACCTTAATAGTAACCGAACAAAGACCACCAGCAATGGTTTGCTACAGTAATAGTTATTGATTGGCATTTATGACCTATCAAATTCACATTTCAACTCCAATAGTATTCTTGTAGGATTATTACACTTGATTTGTGTATATATTATACACTACCTGCTAAATGCATAAATGTGGTTACAATACTTTTATAAAGTAATATGAAGAATGCAAATTATATTCAAGATTGAGATGCATAAAAACAGAAAAACAAAGGTGTGTTCACATACTTTTATTTTATGATATATCTATTGGGAATTTCAGGATATATGTAATTGATGTTTTTTTCCAACAAGGGTAACTCTGAATGTGTCATGTCTGTAACTGGAACCAGATGGTAGCACGTTAGTAATTTTGGAGTTGAAAATTGGATCCTAAGGGTATTTGCCATCATTCCTAAAATGAAAAGGTATAAAATAATTATACTTGACAATATCCTAATTAGTAGTAGCAAATAATAAATTTTATAACATTGGCAAGAATAGCCACAGCTTGGTAATTTTTAGAAAAGATGTAACCGTGTTTTTTCTTTCATTCATTTATATCTGCAACAAGTAACAATAAAATGTAATATTTCAGCATAAGTAGTTGACGAAATACTATGAAAACTAGAAGTGTTAGTAATAATGTAAAAAACAAGAAGATTTACTTGTTATTTATTCACTCTACATAAAATCTGGTTCAAGTAGTGCTCTTTATCCGCATGCAATGGTTGACTGTTATGAAAAAAATGTGTGATGTATATATACATACAGACATACATACATATGTATATGTATGACCGCGTGGTAAACGCTCGAAATTTTACACTGTTCGGAGGATTACAATATTGTTGATATCACTGAAACGTGAATAACCTATCGTTCTCGAATACATTCCGGATTTATATAATGTGTGTGGATGTAAAGGTACCTATATCAGTTTACACTACTGGTGGGAGTGTCATCGTAGAAAATAAAGATATTATTGTTCAAGTTTTAGATGTTTTCCTTGATTTTTCTTTTTTATATACAGAACGGAGGTGAGATGAATTTTACGTCGTTTGTATGTACTTGTAATATACATACATAGATTCGTTTATACCTCTATGTAAATGTAATAAATGTGCTAACAATTCATTAGACGCCATTGTGGTAACTCCTTTTAACACAAATGACATTTATGGATTCTTTACATGTTTCCTGGTACAAATGGAATATCAAATAGTAAGCAAACCTAATCTGAGATTCAGGATAATTGCAAAACACTTTACATGGCTGCAATATTATTATCAACAATAGTTTAATGCAGCACATTATGTTTGTAATTTAGAATTACTACATAATCCAGCACAGTTGGAAGATTAAATTCTGTGTTTGTCGTTTTTTCATCAAGTTATCTTACTAAGGCAGCTGTATTATAATATGTTAATCAAAGCGTCTCTTTGATTTTTTTTCCTATACCGAAAGGTATTTTCAGGACAATAATTTTCCTGTAGACGTATAAATGCGATAGGAAAGAAAACACTTTGTGTTATCTAATCAGCAGTGTCATTGCTTACAAAATGAAGTTTGGATTCGATCGGAGAACGTCTTGAATAAAAATAAGAACGCTGTTCACTTCTTTTTTTTGCTTAAATATATTTCCTCGAGCAATTCGGACAATATATCCAATTTCTTTTTATTATTTTTACGACGGCGCATGTTTCGCTTGGAACGCGGTCGACTTCACAAGATAAACAGATGATGCTCTTAAACGTTCAAAGAGTTTGTCTCATGTGTGCCTGAATACAAAGGCGTCGAGACGATTCGGGAATTTTAGATGTACGTTGTCTTCCTTTGTTCTCTTTTTATTTAAATCACTTATGGTACCTCTCGTTTTAGCGGTTAATCTGTTGAGTTTCGAAAAGAGAATGCTTGAGGATTGTATTTGAAATAAATTGACATTCTTCGTTTTTCATGTTTACCTGATATAGAGTTTCTATATCGGAAACGCTAGCTAAACGTATAGAGCTTTTACAGACACCAATTCTATTTTGGCAATTTAGTTTTCGCGTTTACGTAAGACATTGAGTGAGTAGTGTAAGTATCTAAATCTTACAACTTGAGTATAAGGCGTCATGGCGATAGGAAAAATTGATGGCAACTGACAAAAATCAAAATTGAAATATCTAGTTGTAAACTTATTACAATTTCATTTTATCGAAGTTCCTAATCTTTTAATCGTCCCACTAGGATCACTATTGGACAAATACTACTCTGAAAATTATACGTAGTATATTTAGACATAGCTCTGGTTACTATCTAGAATCGTAGCGGCTGCACTTCACATCACAGTTTTCCCTAATAACCGCCAATTTTTTGTGTGCGCAAAAACTTTTGCTTTCTCTTGTGAGGTCGAATAGTTCGTTGATATATTATTCTTACCTACCGTAACGCATTTGGTCTGAACCTGGGTCAGAAAAGCACAAGTTAAAATCTTCAAGATTGACGCATAGTTTATGATAGTTGCAGCGTCTTGATTTGTGTCCAACGCTCAGATTTATTGCGATCTAGACTACCCGCTTTAAGCAAGTAGTTATATACATATATGATACGCTAGTGAAAACCTGTTTAAAGTCATTTGGTGGAAGAAATAATAATAATAATAATAATAATTTATTGCTGTTGACCAAATCAAGTAGTATAAGCAGTGTCAATTATATGCATACATATTCTTACCTGAATAATACATTTCATCAAACGTGCATTAGACTTATAATACATTACATATTTAAAAATTCCGCTACAGAATAAAAGCTTAATTCGGTTAAGTAGCGTTTTAGTGAGCTCCTGAATAATCCCAACTGTCCTATAGATTTGATATTTTTTGGAAGCTTATTATAAACTTTGATCGCCATAAACTCTGGCCCTTTCTTAAAAAGAGTTGTTCGATGAATGGGAACACTTATTCCGTCCGCATTCCTAGTTGTCATTCGGTTAAAATTATCTGAATTTCTAACAAACGTATGGTTATTTTTAAAAGCCAGAAGTCCCAATTCATACAAATATAGGAATGGTAAAGGTAGGAAACCTAATTGGCTAAACAGAGGGCGACATGGAGTTCTGGATGGAACGTTCATTATGCATCGTACTATACGCTTCTGAGCAATAAATAATCTCTGCGCTCTATTAGAAGAACCCCATAGTATCAACCCATACCTCAATCTACTGTTAACGTACGCATAGTAGATAATTTTAAGTACTTCAATGCTCACATAGTTTCTTAGATAATAAATAGTGTAATACGCGGAATTAAGTTTAGCTATTACAGCATCAATGTGACACGACCATGTAAGACAGCTGTCAATTACCATACCCAAAAATCTAATGTTGTGTACGATCTCAATGGGATCGTTATCAATGCTTATATGAAAGTCATCTGGTAGATCAATTTTAAAAGGTAGCAATGCAGTTTTGCTGGTGTTTAGTACGAGTGAATTTGCTTGGCACCAAGCGTTAAAGTTGCTACTGATTCGATTACCGTTAGTACTTAATGTACTTAGGGCATTACCGTTCAAAATACAGGATGTATCATCTGCAAACTGATAAATGCGACAGTCTCCTATAGAGCTAGGCAGATCCATGACGTATATCAGGAACAGTATCGGGCCCATCACGGATCCCTGTGCGACTCCTCTACAGTTCGCTTTAATAGATGAAGCTATTTCCATTTTAATACCGTCTCTTATACCCGAGATACTCACATATTGCCTGCGGCCTGTAAGGTAACAACTAAATAACTCTAAGGCAATACCACGTATTCCAATAAATTCTAACTTTTTTAGCAATATCTCATGACTGATCATGTCAAACGCTTTCGTCATATCATAAAATATACCTACAACTTTCTCTTTATTATCCAAACACTTTAAAACCTCTTTAACCCGGAACAAAACCATGTTGATTTATTGGAATTAAATCATGTTTTAGCAAATATTTTACTACCCGATTATTTAGAACTTTTTCAAGGAATTTTGAAAAGACTGGTAGCAAAGAAACCGGCCTGTAATTATTAACATCTCCAATATCTCCCTTTTTATGTATAGGTACTATCTTGGCAAGCTTCAGCCGATCAGAAAATTTACCTTTTTGGAACGTATTATTAATAATTGAAACCAAAGGATTTATTATAAATTCAGAGCATCTTTTAATAAGAGATATAGGTATACCGTCATATCCGCAACTGAGTTTATTTGGCAAATCACTAATAATTCTAGCTAATTCAGCCTCGTCCGTTGGAAGCAAGTAAAAGGAATGTAAACAGTTTTCTGTTTGTTTGTGTGAAATAGCGGAAGGATTAGAAAAATTTATATTGCTAAAAGCGTCAATAAACTGCTCTGCCCGAGTCTGATCATCACAAATATGCGCAGCCGTCGATTTATTGTTAAATATCTCCTTTTTTTGTTTGATGATACCCCATGCCGACTTTACAGGATTATCTGATGTATGTATTACTTGTGAATAGTAATTTCTTTTACGATTAGCAACAAGATTTGTATGGTTAGATTTTTCTTTTTTATACAACGCTAATAAATCCGGGGAATTTATAGTTTTACACAATTTGTGCAAATCACGCAACTTTTGGCTGCTATTGATTATTTCTCTGGTTAACCAGGAATTAGATCGTTTATCATCATTTGTTTTAATTTTTAAAGGAAAAGCTATATTAAAGTAATGTAAAAATATTTCAATAAATGTGTCATACTGATGATCTACCTCATCGCTACAATAAACATCATTCCATGTCTCCCTAGAAATCATTGATAGAAATTCAGACATAGCATGTTCGCTGAAAGTACGTTTCAACGTTCTAAATTTATCATTTTTAAAAGTAGTATTAATTGTTAATAATTGATAGAGGTGATCCGTCACATGAAAGTGATTCATATCGGTGGATTGTACATAAGATAAGTCGTTACAAAATATGTTGTCGATACAACTTACGATACAACCGTTGATATAGCACTTGCCTTGATACTTTCTAACTTCATGCAGCAAAAACCAAATTGTGGAAATAACTGACTAAAATAACTGACTGAAATATCATCTAGCTGACATTTTGGCTTTCACTTCTTCTACTTTCTCCATGTAAAGATTCTATATACTTTGTAAAACTGTTGTCTGTTTAATATACCCAGTTTACCTCTTTGCTCCTGAAGAAGCCGCTTACATTAGTGGCGAAACGTCGAGTTTATTGTATATCTTGTGCATTTTATTTTTATTTTGTACTGTATATATTTTACTACCATGACACGGTCAACACCCGGAAACCCTCATTATAGAAGTCGAATATCTAGTAGTAAGTAACACTAATCACAAAACTTCTATTGAATTGATCATGAATAAGCCAACCCTTAACAATATGGAACCTAGCAGGCAAAACATGGGGCTGCAACCCAACTCTACTGCGATAATTGTACATCAGTATAGTGAGACCTATCGTAACATACAGGGCGATAATACGGTTACCAAAGGTTACACAAGTAACAATCAAGAATACTCTTGATAAGTTGCAGTCGTTGGCATGTCTGTGCATTACCAGCGCTACAAGAGCATGCCCAACATCGACCTTGGAGTTTATTTTAGATCTCACGCCTCTACACATAGTAGTGGAGGGAGTTGCCTATAGGGCATTGTATCGATTTACCATCGGCGGGGCCGAGATTTCATGCCATGCTGGGTTATCTCTGGCGGGGCGCCCGGCTTTTTTTAGTCTGCCGTAGGACGAAATGGTTAGGAAATACAGCTTCAAAAGGAAATTTCTCACGAAGCTAAGCAACAGAGGARGATGAGAAGTAAAATTATCCACTTACTTTCTAAAGACAAATACATCTAAATAGTATGCGAATGGTTCCAAAACTGATAAGGGAACAGCTCCAGGAGTATTCGGGCCGGGAATCAAATAGCCATAAGCCAATGATAACTTACCCCAGCGGCTTCTACGCAAAGATCAATGCTATTGGAAGATGTACTCAACTGAATCTTGATAGGAACTATCGGAAGCAAAGCATTGTAATTTCCTCCGACAGTCAAGCAGCCATAATAGCGCTTAGTTCTAACACCATCAGATCGAAATTAGTCGGGGAATGCTTAGGGAAACTAAACAACCTAGGCAGAGAGAACAGAGTTGTGCTATTCTGGGTACTAGGACACACTGACATCAGTGGCTACGAAAAAGCTAATCTATTAGCAAAGAAGGCCGGCACAATATCGTTTGTGTAACCGGAACCGTTTTGTGGATTAGAGATGAGCACGTATAAAGGAGAACTCAAGGACAGCAGGCAAAAGCTCAGAGCAGTCCTTTGGGAAAATCTTTCTGGTCCGAAACTTTCCAAGATATTTCGTAGAAATTTTAATAAGCAAACAACACTGAATAATTTAATTGTACATTTATTATCAACGAAGAAGATCTCAATAGGTTTCCCTCTTATCCATGAACATCAAAGTAGCTTACACCGTTCTTTGTATGTATACGCACAATTGAATGGTGTAGTCTCGGCGGCAACAGAAGCCGATTTTCATACAAGAACCATTTATATCACGTTGCAGTTTTTTATAGTTTTTATAATCACACAAAGATGCTTCCTTTAGGTGATTGATGCAACTACGAGAACTTCCTAGGATATATTTCTTGTTAAGACTACAGCTACATTTCTTGTTATGTCATTTGTGTATTGTTCCGCTGTCAATTGTCATATTTTGTTGGAATGATCTAAACATTCGTTTAATGAGCTATGGCTACCACTAGCAAACACATTTTATTACTGTAGTTATAGAGTCGCAAAATGGTGTTTGTTTTTGAGTATTGTATATGCTTACATCGCATCAAATAAGTCAACAGTTATTTATAGAAGTAGTAAATTTTTGGTGGCATATCTGATGTTTTTTGCATAAATCATCAACATCAAGATAAGGAAGTGTGTCTTTCAAAATGAATACAATTGCTGATGTGGAAAACACCAACATGTAATTCAACTTAACTTGATTGGGTAATTGTGTTAATGTAATATAAAATAAACTTGAAAAATAAGTAAGTAGGTACAGATAAATTACCATAGATTTGAGAATACTGCCTAGTGTATTCATACAACTTATTAATGCATCTTGTAACTATTCCTCTAATTTACATTATCGCATGAATCACACAAGGCTGCTGAGCAACAAGAATATTTTTAAACTTCGGTTGGATATTTGTTCTCAAGCTACTCGTTTAAGCCATTTTGTGACAACTGCGGTGCTGAAATTTTGCCTTTAATGTTGATTAAATCAAGTAGACTGTCTAACAATCAACTTATATTTTTGTACATATTCAGGCCAGATAAAACTTCTTTCTGTTTTTGGAATGGATGTTATACTGTTAGATATTTTAAGATAACTCAGCAATAATCCTGAAATCATCACCTAGAGGGCAATGAAATGCATACGTTAGCTATTAACATTACACCTACATTAGCTGACATTTTATAAATTGCCGAAAGCAATTTATAAAATGCCGAACGAAAAAGCATCATCTCGATATTCACACATGAGAATTAATGAAGCCTTCTGTTAGTAGAACCACTTAGCATAAAATTATGTAATTTATAATAATTTTCATGCTTCGTGACCTTTACGATTAATTATCATACACCGACTGTCAATTTGAGAAATTAATTATTGCTTTCATAGTCACACGTTAATATCATTCAGTATTCATAATCCTATCAATATCCCACTATAATACTAATCAATATCTTTCTTTGACTTGACGTTTCGAGTTCAACGACCAATCAGCTCTTTTTATAAAATGAACAAATGTAAAATTATGCAACGCTATTCGGTTGTGTTTTATCGTACATCCTTCTGCATTTTTCATTCTAAAAAGATCGTCGTAAACACTGACGTTTAAACAGATTCAACTTTCACTTTACCAGTGTGCTCACGTCTGATGGCTTATGTAATTTTGAACATAAAGCGGTTGCAATACGGGTAATAGTAATTTTAACGGAACGTTTCTTGAGAAGTATTAAATACTATACACTATTAAAGCGGTGCGTGCTTAGTACTGGAAATACATGTAGTTTTTACAGATGTGATAAGATCGCTTACATCTCAGCGCTTTAGATGCACGTTGCCGACGGCTTTATTAGTAAATTACGCAACTGTGTTTTTATTTGAAATATGATCTCGTACAGAGTGATTGTTAGCGATAACTAGACAGACTGAGCGTTAGTCCAAACTAAAGTATTTTCTTTTCTCAAACGACATGTTGTCAGTAACTGTAGTGATACGCTGGGGTCTGCAGGGCAAAATGTAGTGGATGCAAAAGGTTTGACTGGTAGAACCGGTGACCACACCGGCATCTTCAAAAACGCGGAACCGTTGTCCGTTAAGGCGGCTAAGATTCCGATCGCCCTCCGTTTCAGTGGAACTTATGAAGTAGAGATTCCCAACACGGAAACTACTATAATCTACATCAGGAAACCCAAGAGCTTCATCGTTGATTTGTAGATGCCTCTAAAAGGATAAATGGTAGAAACATTGGAATTTAGAAAGAGGAGTAATCCACCGGTGAATCCATCAGCGTAGGGAGCACCCAATCCATCTTCCAGGCCGACATTATAGTCATCCAGGCGTGCCCAGAAAGCTTTTTAAGTTCCTTGCATGACAATGCATCGGTTGAAATAGTATCGAACAGTCAAGGTACCCTTGATTTAGAGGTATTGAATTGGTATAGGAAGCTGAAACAGCTTGCGGAACATCACACCGTCTCTTGGAGATCAATGCACAACCCTCTGAGATCAGTGGAAACAAACTTGCTGGGGCGTTAGCCAGAGTAGCTAGTTAACGACTGTTTACACGATGAGGAACGACGTGTGAGAGTTCCTACGGTGCGTCAAAGTTTTTGCTTGAACTCAGCTCACTGCGAAACACCTCTCTCATTAGAAGAACCTTACTGCCGTAAGATACAGCAAAATCCTTGGAATCCATACGCAGCAAGACAGATTTATTAAAGCTGTCTCTATGAGCTACCCCAGAATAAGGATACTTATAAGTATCTTGACTGGTAACTGCACGATGAACAAACACATGCACCGCACAGGCTTAGCAAACTCTCTCCAGTGCAGAAGCTGCCGCAACGCAGAAGAAACTTCTGCGCATCTCCTTGCCGACTGTCCGACTCACACACTTTTTTTCCTACAAATGTAACCGACTCGGGTGGCTTAAACGACATGGGGGCACTATAGGTCTTTTGGAAGACCGGCCGGACGGGGTCACTCGCCTCTGAAGAGAAATAAAAAAAACGTTAGTGATCAATGTATGACAGTTATTCTGCAGTAAGTTAATATCGAATTGATATTTTTCTGAAAAGAGAGTCAGACACGTTATCTTATTGTGTCTGAGGTTAATTTTTATTAATTTCTAATGCGTGATATTTACATGGCTTGTTAGGTCATGCTATTTGCCACAACTACATCCACAGCTTTCCCAATTTGACTGTACTTACATACATACCGTCACCGTTAAAGCATTTAGCTTCGTTCCATATTTATTTTATTCGTCACCCATTCTCCTTTTTGGATATACATTGTAAGCTGATATTTGTGAATACTTAACTTCAAAGTCGTGCTTGCTACGCCTTGAATGAAGTCAAAACCTGCGTTCTTGCAAATTCTAGTAATAAATAAATTTCATTGATACATAATTTAAACTGCATATTTTAGTTTTAGGTTATGTTGTTGTATCAAAGTATTTTTTTTGTAAATGATATTAAATGCTTCTAGGGAGGTATTCATTAGCAGAGCTATATTAACTTTATAAAAAAAATAGTTGTGGAAATTTAATCAATAATGCTTTACATAATCTGCGTACATATATATAGTTGATATTTATTTTAAATTATGTCATTCGCAATAGAGCTCTTTGTAGAATTAACTGCACTACACTGCAATGTAAGGCGATTAATAAAAATATTAAAATATTGATCTGAACAGTGTCCAAGCAAAATATAACTGAAATTGACAAAGTTTTCTAAAAATACATCATACGGAATATACTTATATAATGTTGCAAAGATTAGTGTATTTTATTGTATGTAAGTTACATACTATGCTAAAGCGTAAGGGTGATGCAACTTAACTGCAGCACAACGTTCATTATGGATTAATCCATTAGATTATTATTTTCGCTTAAACAATGGTTGTAAACTTCACTCATCAGAACTAAACTGCACTCTCATAAATCCTTTCCCTCTTGTTACAGAATATACTGGACAAATTTAATCCGGGAGCGAGGCAGATGATCAACGCCGGAAAAGCTTATTTAAAAGCACTTCATGGTGAGTTTCATTAATACATTTACGTTACGCGGGAACTGCAGTACGCAGTATCCTGAATATTTTAGAAAGCATTTATGTTGTCCCATATTTCAATTTCAGTGCGTAGGTTTCGTCGGTATAAACAGGTTTACCATGTAATTAAGTCACGGATTTTTATTATTATTTCAGATATAATAGATTTTAAATATTTAAATAATATATTATATTTTGAAATTAGTTTTTATGTGAATAAAAATCGTGAATTTATTATCGCTGTTTGAACTAAAGTGTGTGTTAAAAGATATTGACGATATTAAAACAGCAATTTTAGAAATTCATTTCGAATACTACACACGTAGCTGAAAAAGACATTTATTTTGCGCATATCTCTCGTGGGAGAGTCATATCTCAACCTTTCACAAGTTTATACTCCTATATAATTAAAGTTTTGAATCTGTGTCACCGGAACTAAGCTTCATCAGTCAAAGGATAGTGATTTATTTTACCATGTGCTGGTTATGTATACTAAGAGTGTGCCTTATATACCGCTATATGTAATAATAAACCCATTTATATGTTTGTTTCATAAAACGCAGCAATCGCAATAGAAAGATACGTAAATAAAATGTATGAAAAGCAAAGACAAATGCAGGGTGCTAGCATATATTGCAGTAATTCTTTTCGTTAAGGTGTACAACTTATATTTTCTATGGTCTAGTTATAAATTCAAACAGCTGTGAATTATTAAAACGGATTGGCCGAAATAGCGGTCTCTATGTGTAACACACTTCTCCATGCAACAACATTTGCAGTTGTTGGTCGAGTTCCTTTGTTTGCTCTGATTACTGTCTGCATGTAACAGAAATCTTCATCTTTCGAACCTCTCACTTCTAGCATCTTAGACGTGTCAGAGACTTTTTGAAAGAATTTGGGGTCGTAAACTAAAAATGATATACTGGTTTATGAGACCCATTTTTTTCCCATGGGCGGGTGACCCCGAGCGGCCAAAAAGGCCTATTGTGTTCCATATCGTTTAAGCCCTCCAGCCCAGTTGCACCTGTGAGAGAAAGTGTGCGAACTGGTCGAGAGTTAATTTCTCTAGTCTGGGTTCGTCCAATCTGTCGACCCCAAAGTAGTTTCTCCTTTCCATGTCCCATGCAGGGCAGTCGGAAAGGAGATGCACGGGAGTTTCCTCCGCGTCTCGGAAACTTCTACATGAACCCCCAGGATTCTACAATGTCTCATTCCAGTGAGTCCCCTCCAGTGGGACCGGTGTCTGGCAGCGAGCTGTGTTCGGACGAAAGCCTTGACGCTACCATAAGAACTCCCACACGTCGGTTCCGGACCTATGTGTTCACTGGCTGCTCTGGCAAGCCCGTCACCAATTTCATTTCCCCTGATCTTGGAGTGACCCGGCACCCATCTCAGCGTAAAGCTGTGAAGTTTCGCCAGCTGTTTCAGCTTCCTATGGCAGTTTAAAACTACCACGGAATCAAACTTGACAGCTTGCAGGGCCTTGAGAGCGCCTTGGTTGTCCGACAGAATTTCCACCATTTTGTTCCCGCGCGAGGAGGTTAAGATTCCTTCCACGCACGTGTGAATGGCTATGATTTCGGGCTGGATAACGGAGGGGGAGGACTCTAGGCTAATGGATTCATCATGTAGCGCCCCTTCCTTCCAGATTCCAATTCCCGTATGAGACAGTCATTTACGGCTCCTAGACCCCACAGACGACGGACGAACAAAGACGGATCCAAAACTAACAAAGGGGTAGGGGTTGGCGGACCGAAACCCAACTTTTCTACAGCTCCAAGAACATCTCCAACAATCTTTCAGGCGTAGATACACGCCCTAGATTTCTACGTCCGGGGAAACCTAGATAAGAGCCTGAGAAGTGCAATTATTTATGTTTATGTGTATGTACCGATAGGCAGGCCAATCTGAAGGCTCTAGCAATTCAAAGCTTTGAGTTTAAATTGATCGGAAAATGTCGGATGAATGTGATGCAACTGGCTACAGAAAACAGGCTATTGTTGATGTGGGCTGTAGGGCACACTTATACTAAAGGAAATTATATGGCGAACAAATTTGCAAGACAAGCCGTGGACAAGCATTCCATTGTACCCGAACCTTTCCTTGGCGTGTCAAAGCACTAACTCAAGCACGAACTTAGCGACTGGGAAGCAAAAGAAATGACATCCCTCTTTAGGAAAGCAGCCCGGCGAAGGGTTCAATATCTAGAACAGACGACTCAGACGCTTGAACAGATTAGAGCCGTGGCACCCAATCTAATCCTGGGATTCAGGATTTTAAAGGAAGTGTATTGTATTGATTTAACTTAAAGGAGACTTAGTTAGATTACGTTGAATATGACTAAAGGATTATGTTGGTAATATGGTTTTAAACAGTTTAAGAGCTTACACACAGTGAACACGTAACTTTAAATAATTTTAAAACATCAAGAACCTGTCAACTGTGCTGTCAATATGAACAGTAAAATTTCCAATTTTCACGAATGACATTTGGCCAAACCAACCAATTTTAATTTCTGCGAACGCCGACCTATGAATAAAAGAACCTATGATACGTATATCAGTACCTTAGGAATGACTTCAAATTCTATATTTCATCTTTAGAACTGTACACAAAACACACGAAGTTTCTCTCCATATGGAGAATATAACTCTTCTACTTAATAGCGTACCTAACTAAAAAATCCCGACCTGTTTTTGCCTATGTATCTCTTGATGCCCCTTTCTATATTTGCTCCCAGCACGTGCCCCAATGAAGAAGGTTAAAGTGTAAGCGAGAAAATAAATGAGGAACGCTGATGTAATAAAGAAGAGATCACCAACTCGCGTTGAAAGAAATGAACGGCTCCTGAATGATTTTGGATTTATTGAATGCTTTTATGGAGTGGAAGTGGAGGGTAGGGATGGTAGTGTGAGTACAGAGGTGTTCGGGAGCGAAGTAAAGATGCGGTAATTTAAATATAGGCTTCTGGAAAATGAAAACGAAGAGAGACAAAAAAACGTCAAACACTCCCGCTCTGGATGTTATATACGAAGAAGTGTGATGAGCGAACCGCTGTGGAAGCATAATTGCTCTTTTGCTCAGAATCTTTACGTTGTTAGCTGTGTTTTCTTCCCGACTCCTTTCCTGCAGCGAACGAAAAATCTGTTTACATTGGGTCTTGTTTACGTTCGCAATCGTGTTGTTATTGATGCCCCTACTTCTTTTGCTTCCTCTTTCGAAAATGGTTTATGTAAAAGTCGATATGAAGTCACTTAGTTTAATTAATTTTTTACGAGAACGAGAGTTTTATTAGACGAAGGACCGATAATTTTATTTTTTTCCTCGCCCTCCTGAAAATAAAGTCGAATTATCTTTAGTCAATTATTCATCCTTCGAGTTTTTTTGACCAATTAAGTCTTATTACGGTGCTATTGCAGTCGCTGGCAAATTACGTTGCAATTGTTACTTATAAACTATAATTTATTTATAAACTATAATTTATAACTAGCAAACCTAGAGCAAAAGAAAAAGTAAAAGTAATGTCCAGAATATGCATGAGCTAAATAGATATTCACTGGTAGAAGCTTGTAGAAAATCCGTCTTACCCTATGGTCCTATAGATGTGTAAATGCATGAGAGAGTCGGATACTAGTCGCTCCTATATATGAGATTTTGCTCTCTAAATAAAATATGTGTAAGACATCTAAGGAAACCATTGAGGTACAAACCTCTGGCTCTTTCTAAGGCTACCGATTTCAGCAACGAATTGCTGTTAACAAATCATTACAGAAATGATTATATTTATCGAGAACATGTGTTTCTAGGAAAGGATTTCTGAGGCCAGAAGTTGAACATAAACAGACCAAGACACTCAAAACTCTAATCCCTGAACGTGGTAGATCATCACGTTATTAAGCTGCATGAAATTGGACCACTGTACAGTTTGTTAAAATCGCAAAGTGTTTGTAGACAGATCTAATTCATTTTTGGTTTGTGTTTGTTGGTCCAATGATTTGTTTCAAAAGCTACATGAATTAAAGAGCATTTGGCTTATTTCAAACAGTAATCTAGCCCTATCCAACAAATTTTTAAAACAGATGATAGCATCAACGGAATAATTGCAAATTACAAGTTGAGCAACATTATGTACTGTAATTCCAAATAGCTCAATATTTATCTTGCGTGGGCACGAAGCATTGAACACAATTATTACATTTCATGTTATCTTCAGCTTTGACTGTATCTTCACTATGCTATAGTATTGAAAGATAGAAGTTAATAACACACTCTGTGTCTAGGTCTAAGTCTATTTAATTTCTATATAATTACATTTTTAATTACGGTTTACACCTTCTTTCCTATGTAAATTTATATAGTATCCATTTACATTGTTTTAACGTTTTTGCCTGTGCGAAATACGCATTTTAGGAAGAAATAACCCTAAGAAGTTAATTAAGGAAATAGTCAAATCCAAGTGAAACGCTAATGCAAATTGTGTAAAAGTCACTGTAGCAACTTTGCATAAAATATTCCTACAACAGAAAATCTTTTCTGCAAAAGTTTATTTTACTCTCAGTAAGCGTAGTGCTTAATGCCTCGGTAGTATATACACAAAATTGTCAGATAATCTGTGTGTTTATTGTAAAACAACTGCCAGCCTCAAGCTAGAGAGTTGTGTTACTAAATATTACGTTTTACAATCTTGTACCAGTGAGTTTAGCATAAAATACAGATTAAGGGGACTTAAGCAAAATATTATTTTAACAACACTTGAGTGGGATTAGGGGGTACGTCAGGTATAGGGGTCTTCGAGATAATATAGCTTGAAATTGCGCATTGGATTTCCTAGGAGTAACATATATTTTAATACGATTATGACAATTGGTCGTAACACACGTAAATGAAATAGGGAAACCTGTTTATAATTCAGAATATAATCCTACAGCAGGAATATATAAAACAAAAGTCATAGAAGAATGCTTTCGTGAAATAAAGTCTGCTTTTTACTTGCCGTGTCTTTTGACTATACTTTAATAAACGAAATCGATCGCATGGAATGTTTAATATAAATACCTTTACTAAATTTATGCAATTTTTCAATTGAAAATTCTTCATCAAACCGCTTCCTAACCTTACCATCAAGCAAATTACCTACTTATAGGTCTTTTTTGCGAAAATCAATACCGAGTAATCTAAAAATCACCTTAGGTGGTAGACGTTATTGTATGGCCTCCGTTCCATTAGACTGCGTGAAAATGTCAAATCTACTTCCCTTATAACAATAAAATTAGTTCTTGCTGACAAAGGGTCAAGCGGTTCTTCAATATAAAGCCAACGCACTCAAAGAATTCGTACAGAACGAAATGAAGGGAGGGATAGAATTACATTAAGAAGGGGAGTTGATATGAAGAGCATTCTACTTGGATGCTTGGAGTCTGAATTATGTTCTACTAAAATTAAATTTATCAGTCAATTTGTTCTCATTGTTAAAATATGCTAATAATGTTAAAGTGTACGTTCCTAAAATGATCAATGAAGGGGAATATTTTTGTATGTTAGTCTTGTAAGACGGTAGGTGTAAATTGGATATTTGTGGTAATACTTTTTGTTTTTCTAATGTTTATTGACCACAACAATTTTTGATTAAATTTAGAGTTTTCCCATTATGAACAAGGAATGTATAGTGCATGTTTTTATAAAAAAAACACGCATCAATTAAATGCGTGTAATAAAAATTACTACATATAAATAATAGAACGTTCAAGAAGATATAGAGTTTAAGGAAGGTGTAAACGTGAGTTTATTATTAACAAAAAGATACAGCGACAAAATTAGAAAGACGAAAAGCAAAACTTGGAAAATAAGTGTAGACTTAAGTTAAATATATAAGTATGTGCATCAGACGAAGAGTTTCAAAGAGTGGTAGTAAGAAATAGCCAAATCTAAACGGAGGATGAAGAGACTGAAGCAGTGTAAAATCGGTGCCAATTGGTCTAATTTTGGTTTTTCCTAGTGATGATTGCTTGCAAGTTATAAGTATTCAAAATATTTTCTCCACATGGTGATTTAAAACATTTCAAACCTTTTCACTTGCTTGGTACAAGTTACGGTTTCAAAAATTTAATTTATGGTTTCCGTAATAATCGACACATACAGTGATTTATAAAATGCATACATACGTAATTGCATAGATATACATACATATGTATGTACCTATATCACAGAACTAGTTTCCAGTAAAAATATATTGCATTCCAGTGTTCCATTCTTTTTGTCTGTTGCCTCTTAACAATTTACTTTATTATCCATTTATTCTGATTAAAGTTAATCTCATTTTTGCGTTAGCGATAACTAAACTGTTGTCCAACTCTTCATGCTGTAGTAGGTTAGATGAGAATGAAATATCCGTAAGATAAAGGTTCTTAATCCATTAGAATGATGTCTTAAGTTTGAAAACCATTCAATGGCAACTTTTAATTACCTTTAATATTAGTTAAAATTTGATGTAAGCCTCACTATTCTACGATTTCAATTACCCCTCTCCAGGTTTATTTGTATTGAGGTCTATATTATAGTGAAAATATTTACAGAATGATTTATTAGTTCCATTAAAACAATTTTCTCGCACATTGAAGACAATATATCGCGTGAAATAAATTCATTAATAACAAAGTTTCGTCCTTAAGAATCCTATGACTCGCATAAATAATACGCGGCATAGAATGTGAAAGTTGTTTCATTCACCCGTCACAATTGACGAAAACTGAGACGGAATCAGTTGAGTAAAATTTATTGTGTTTGGAACGAAGTAACTTTGGTTAAGTGCATCCGCAAAATCTCTGCCATCTAGGGAAACTTAACCCCGGTAAACTTTTCAGCTTTTATCTCGATATTGAACTGAAAACTGCAAGATTGATATATGAAGTACTTTACAATAAGTGCCACAGGCAAAGCAGAAAATAATAAGGATTGAGATCACATATAATAGATAGTTGTAATTTGTTCGAGTACATGTACCGGCGGTGGAGTAGTCATACATATAATTATGGCATATTGGATACATATACAGATGTATGTTTTTAGCTTTTCTTTGTTACCGAAATTCTTTCTTCTTCTTCTTTCCGAGATACACCAAGTACATAAAACAGTAGATAAATATAAACTAAACCTGTGAAAAGGCCGATCACTGTATTTTAAGTAATTACAAAGTTTGCAATGCATGCTTGTCATACTAAATACTGGTCCAAAAATTGTATAAACTACATAAAGCCAAAGTAAAATAATTTGCTAAAAGTATATTTATTTGCGACACCTTAAATCAGACAATAGAGCTTATCAATGAAGGGTGTATAAGCAACTTATGAATCAAACTAACTGAAGCTTAAAGCGCAATGTCAGTGGAAAGAGATTTTTTGGTTAAATTAAAGTCATTCGTGTCATCATCGGTCATAAAAGCAAGTTCATATCCAGCTAACAATAAATGAAGGGGAATACAATAAATAGGAGAGGTAGTCAACTAAGAATGTTATACGTTCGACATATTTACGCCTATTTTGCAAGGTAGACGTTTCTAGTTAGCCCTAGATGGAACCATTAAAGAAATTACACCCACATTGCGACTAAAAAACAAACCATTTTGTTAGAATCAGAAAGTCAAGCAGAAGTAATAAACGAAGCAATTTGTTAGGTACACAATCAGATTACTATAGAAATCAGTTTCTCCTCAAGTACTGAATTTTAGTTACGTTTTAGGCTTAGCTGAGGTAATTTTGAATAAGTTAGGGATTCCATCAAACTAAACAAAACAATTACTTACTTGGAATAAAATACCAGCGACATACACTGCTGCAAATAATTGACTGTATAATCTGAACGTGTAAGGATTCATGCATAAAACTTGGAGAGTTTTTCGAGTTTCGACTTTTACCATCGTCGAATTTTTTACTGAGCGGCTCCGATTCTTAGTATGGTAGGAAGATCCAGTATGTAGTTATATTCGCTGCACAAGCCGTTTGGCTAACAGGAAGAGCAGGCGCACTCACTACGAGATCTGTAATGGAGCGTTTGGTAGAGGGTGAATTGAGAGCGCGCCGTGCATTGCATCGGCTTCCACTGATTCCTGGATACCGCTGCATACGCTACTAGTGGGTCAAAGCAAAGCATCGGTGGGTTGCCGAGTGGAGGCACATTTTGTTTTACGACGAATCAATATTCAAATTGGGCGTCGATAACGCACCAATTTTGGTTTGTCGGCGACCAAGTGAGCGTCTACTTGAGCAGTGCGTTCAACCACGCCATATCCATCACCAGCAGGACATTATGGTATGGGGTGCTGTTTCATATGGGCGACGTACACATCTGCTACGTCTACAGCAGACGGTGACGGGTCGCCGATACGTAGAAGAGGTGCTGCGGCCTGCTGTGCTCCCCTATGTTCGATAGCGCCCACGTCTGCTATACATGCACGATAGCGCTCGACCCTATGACGTGCGTGTAATGGAATGCTTCCATGCCCAGCTTGTTGTCCGAATCTGAATCCGATCGAACATGGCTGGGATATGATTGGTAGGAGACTTCAAAGTAGTCCGGCTCCCCCGACTACCGTTGAGCAGCTGTGGAGGTGAGTTGAGACGGCATGGTTGGCCATACCTCTCGCTACCATACGACGACTTATTGACTCCATGCCTCACCGTGTAGCGATGGTATGCACCGGTCGCGGGGATACTCCCTTTATTGATACATTCCGTCCCAGTTACGGCGCTCTCCGCATGAGGGTAAGTTATACTAGTCTAGTCCTACATTTGTACCAAATTTTATTGCGCTAGAACCACGCGTTTAGGTTATATAGAGTGTACTCGTCAATTATTTCCAGCACTATACAGTTAATGGAAAATTAAAACCTAAATGTTGCTCAAAGAGAGGCATAGCCTTGTGACCATACTTATGAGTATGCCCTGTCTGAAATTGCTACAACTGCTGCTATTTACCTTTCATTCGTTGTTAAATGAGTTTAAAGTCAAAACGAAAAGAAATATGTTTCGCAAACGTTCTGTTTGGTTCATTTGTTCTGAATTAACGTTTCATAG
>SMLS01055783.1:0-21537 GCA_004785975.1 Popillia japonica
AAGAAAATAATAATTCAGTACGAAGGAGAATAACTCCATCCACACGTAAATTTCTATTTAACATATTATTTGGGGGGTAGTCACATGTATTTATAAAATCTCTTTTGTGAGTCGTGTATTGTAGGTGCGAGTCCTTCTTTTTACACCTGAATATAAAAATAGGCATGTATGTAATACAGTTAAGTTTTCTTGGTTGTATTGATAATTACTGTTTAGCTTATTGTATGTCCCCTTTTCTTAGAATAAGATATGTGTTTCAAAGAGACAAGTTTTTCTTTTTTTAGTTACCTGCGAAATTATTTACATCATAGACTACTTATGTATTTTAGTGTAACTTATTACTGAAACTGTTTTATTAGTATTATGTTGGGGATATACTTTTACATAGTACTAATAAATCATTTTCTAGTAATAACTTACAAAAACAACACAATAATATTACATGATCGCATTTAAAAGCCGCGCAATTTTTGGCGTTAGTTCGCGGACCTGAGTATGCGGGCGCAGTGTGCACGGACTACAAAAATATACACGTAGATAGCGCTGCCTGGCTCGGGATAAGTGGTCACAAATTCATTGTAACATGCCTCTGATGAATAATTCCATCCACCTTGTTCATCAAAGTTTCCACTTCGAAAGTAAGCAACCACGATGAAAGTGTCTTCCTCGATAGTAAACGCATCGTTACTTTAGTGTTGATAAACACTGTTTTTTGAAAGACAGTAAAATAAACAAATAATCGCACGAAAAAAATATCTACATACAATCGGTATTTTTGACTCTCATTGTATAAAGCGTCACATGAATGTAGTACATTAGTACATATATTTTAAATTACCAATGCCCACTTAGTATACATAACATTCGGACCTCATTAGATAGGGTACACCACATATATTTCTAAATTACAAATGAAAAAATTTTGTTAGTTTTCTACTGACAAGGTTACGAAATGACCATTCAAAAAAATATATTATATATCTAAGTGAAGCTGGGAGTTTCATTTAGTTATTAGTTATATAAACTTCGCTAGCTCCTTATCATATATATATAATTATATAATGAGGGTAATATATAATTATATATCCATGATTTTTCAGCATTTAGAATTTATTAGAATTTAATTAGAATTCAATTAACTACGCCATCTATATTGAAAGAGATTTAATTAAACCCGTCTCTGCTGTCCGTGGCAATCAAATACGATAGTTCACATCAACATATATTTGCTCTGTGCTAAACTTTAAAATCGAACAAGTTTGACTCTACTGTTGGTAAAACAGAGTTCAATACTAAGGGTGCAGAAAAATACCCGATAACTCCATGCAGAAGGTTCAAAATTGAGTGCTATCTGGTGCTATTCTTGATCAGTTGGTCATAGTAGATTGCGGTATCACTGGCACGTTCCGTTCTGTGATCATTAGTCAAAATCGATTAGTTTTTAAAGATTCAGACCGTTGTTAGAAGTGTCTTGGCCCAATACGAGCGTAAATATTGTAAGTACATATTTCTGTTTCATTAAATTATCGCTATAAAATCGTGTCCACTGTTTCATGTAAAGAATTTTTTATGTAACAAATTTTCGGAAATTTTAATTTTATTTTTGGGTTATATGTATTACTAGTATTGCAGTACGTTACGTAACGAAATAAAATTTTTTAAATTTTGTTTTAGTATCACCAGTAGTAGGTTATGTAATGTATCGCAATAATCTTTATCGGTTATAAATTGGGTGCCCTTATGCTTTCGTTTAGATTCAGTGTCCTAGACATTGTCCGTTATTTTAAAAATAGTATTTATTGCATAATTTCTTATAAAATTACTAGTCAACCCTTATTTATTTCAATGAAATGATTAATTGATTCATATGGGATACGTGAAGAGCATTCGTTAGTCACATGTTCGGTATTTGTAACACGTGTACGTTTGATTTGTGACGAAATTAATTTATGAGAACGGGATTCGCAGATTCTTTGTTCATATGATTTATAACTATTGTCCTAGCATTACATAATATTACATATTGATTACTGTAGGAATAAAAATATTTTATCAACTCAATTATAATTTTATTACAAATGAAGTATTTATCCATTTTATAGTAAAACTATGGGCGTACCAGCAGGAGATATTGAAAAAGGAAAGAAAATATTCATTCAAAGGTGTCTTCAATGTCATACAGTTGAGGCTGGTGGCAAACATAAAACTGGGCCGAATTTACACGGTCTTTTCGGTAGAAAAACGGGCCAAGCGCCAGGATTTGCATACACGGATGCAAACAAAGCCAAAGGTAAGTACCTACCTAACAAAGCATCATTTCAAATGCCCTCTAAATGATTGGAACTTGCAATAAATTTTCATCAAATGCAACTTGTGTCAAATTTGAATAAATAGGTACAAGTAAATACATAATGTAGCTACATAGGTATTGCAAATGCACATCTGTTAGATTTTAAGCTCCAATTCCTATATTTGAACATTGTTAACTGGTGTTCTATAGTTTTTTGAAGATCAAGACATTACAAATTTTCTTAAAAAATGAATATACTACATTATAGCCTTTCCACCGCATATAAGTTGAGTTATAATCACAAGACTCATTGACAAATTCTTTTTTGTAGTGTAAAGTATCCAGAAATTGCATACAACTAAGCGAATTACATATTCAACTTGTTATATGTGATGGATTTTAATTAATTTATATGTGTACAATAAAGGATTTACATCATACACATTTCTATGAGATGTTGGTAAATCTACATCTGCACAAGAACAAGTTAGAGTGGGCTTTTCTAAACACATTCCTCGTACCATCTATTACTTGCTTTGCCAATGTTTTATTTATTTATTTGACATAATACATAGATTAAATAATATACCTACATAATTATTTTCATTCATCAAATTTTCAAAATAAGTTATGGCAAATAAAACGATGGGACAACCTGCAATAAAGACAATCTTCTTAGGTTTCAACTGAACATCAGCATTGTAATTACCAAAATTAAACGGGAAGTATATTCCGATCATTTTCAAAACATTAATTTGATTTTTTTACAAGGAGGACTGTGAACGCAAGCAAAATGCAGTAGGTATAATATATGTATACATATGTATATCTTTCTTAGTTCTAAGGCCGTCCGTCATTAATTCACGTAAATACCAATTATTTCGCTCCATAAATATTTGTCGAAAGCATTCATTACCATTGCCAATTGAATGCACAGGTTTTTATAGGTAGGTACAGACCCATACTTGGATATGACAATATTCCCAGGTTTCCAAAGAACGTGAATCATACTAGGTACTATTAGAATATGTATTTTTGTGATGTACGTTTATAATTTCTAAAACAACGGTACATATGCAGATAGAATTTAGTTTTTTTAGTTGGAATTCTCTTTTGTATGTTCTATTTTTAATCAGGCTATAACAGCAGGATAATGTGTAATGCTTGATTTTAATCTATGCTGTCGAGATTAAAATAGTGCAATATGAAGTGGACTGAGTGGAGTATAATGTGTAGTATTGATTTGATTGACATCATTTATGTCAATATTTTTCTAAATGATCTGATTATACACGTTACGCGATAGGTGATGTATTGTTACCCTTTTAATACAAACATTACATTAATGTTAAAGAGCCGCTGTAAAAAAATATTTAATCCTCAACGAACAATGCTGTGACCTGTATAGGTAAACCAGTAACGCATTTTACAAAACTATGTAGGTATTCGGTTATGACTAAATTATAGTGTATAATGTTCATGTATGCACATGTCAATGTGATAGTAATAGAATATTTTGCTCACTAGCTAGCAGCGAGATTGTATTTATATTACAACACAAGTTCAAAGGATTACTAATCTCATTAGCACTGCGAGGATGTGAAAAATAAAATATTTTAACCAGGAATATCTTGATTTTTAGTTAATTTCCATTACTATAAAGAAATATGTTGATATAATGATTTGGTTAAGGCTTATACATCTTTGTAGCATGAAGCTTAATGTTTACTTTTTATATTTTTGAAGTATTAATTATCATTGAATGTCAATCATTAATCAGATTGACATTCCTTTCAATTTGGGCTATAATACAAATATACAAAATTTTAACAACTCTTTCTTTACTTCTTTATTTCTATAATAAGTGTAACTCAAAATAAAGAATTAACTCCCAATTATTTGTTGGTTGTAGGTATTACATGGGGTCCAGATACCTTATTTGAATATCTTGAAAATCCAAAGAAATATATCCCGGGAACCAAGATGGTCTTCGCTGGTTTGAAAAAGCCACAAGAACGAGCGGATCTTATTGCGTACTTACAGGACGCAACTAAGTAAACCGCGCACTGCCATTTAAACATCGCATTGTTAAAGATAAAAATTAACAATATATACATAAATAAGGTATGTAATTGTTAAACACAAAAAGCGCATTGGAATCATTCTTTTTTTACCTTTAGCAAAGCGACTCTATTAGTAGTATTTTCATCGATCAGAGACAATTTTTATCACTTGTCATTAGATTGGGTGAAATACTGTGTATTATACTAGACAATTTTAAATTAATTATATACATACTTTCTTCATGAACTACGTGTAACTTATTTATCATCGTGTATTTAAATCAGAAATCCAAAAATTCGACAAACAATTGTACATACAGTCAACGTTAGTTTTTAATTTAAGTGTAAAATGTTCGTTTATTGAGTCAATAAATCAATGTTATTTAATTTGTTTGTTTTTCTTTACTTACTATTGTGTAATGTAATGTTATAATATTTCACTAATCGCAGGTAAACTGTTTAATGCTAAACTATTTTTTTCTTGACTAATGTGTGATATTGATATTATATACACCAGATCACACAAATTCCATGCGTGAATTACTAAATGGTTTGAAGAATTGTTCAAGGCACATGTTAACATACTTAAAAGTAAAAATACAATAATATGTCCTTTAATGTGATGTTATATTTAGATCCCATGATGAATTAAGTCATGCTAGTAAAAAGCATGAGATTAATACCAAACCATAATACATAATACCATAATACCAAGATGAAAAATTTTCTAATATGAACAAATACAAATTATATTGACCAAATAAAACTATCGTTTTGAAATTCTTTTTAAGGATGTTCTTAATTTTTTTTTAGATTCTCTTTGAAAAAGAAAAACAGATGAAATGTTCATATATAAAATTAACTGGCGCTAAATCATCGAAATCTCATCAAAGACATTAAATAAATGAATTGTACAAGATGAAAAATATTTTGCTATTCTTTTAACACCACATATAGAATTATTAATAATTTTATTCTATATTCGAAAGAAATGAATAACAAAAAAGTTAAACGAGAAACTTGTCTACAACAATATACATATGTTTATGCAATTGAAATTAGATATATGTATTTGACATTGCCTGTTTAGTTACATTATTTGTTTTGTATATTTCTAATTTATGGTGCATACTTTTTATGTAACTGCAACGGTAATACGATAAAAAAAATGCGGTATAAGATTCATTTTAAAATCCAGCACATTTAGCAAAATTAAAAATTTGAGTTATGGCGCTAGTATATATTCGGAATTTCTCCGAATAAATACGATCATATCCGACAGCCGTCCTACGTTTATCGCTTCGTGTCAGGTTGCATGGAAGAACATTTTAAAATGAATACCGCCTAATAAAGCCGATATTATTATTATTATTATTATTATCTACCATTTTGTTTTTCAAATTTCGTGGTAATCTATTTAAAAGTTTGCTTCTTTTGCAATCTTCGGTTTGAAAATGTTTACTGCTCCTTTTATATTCAGTTGAAAATTCCTTTTTCCTTTGACGTTTTGCAGTCGATGGATTTCTAATGTATGTATACTTTTAGAAAATTTATGAAATGCTATTTGTTCTCCTTCTCTTTTCGCTTTTAATGTATTATTTTTGTAACCAGCTACATTGGAAATAGTTCCTAGCACTTTTACCTTACATATAGTAGGTATTAGAGTATTTAACGGCAATTTGTGTTGACATATCTATTTTGACATAAGTATATGCACTACTTTACTTTTTAAAAGAGCATACATGATGACGCGTTCGCGCCCTTTTTTTGATTGGTTAAAAAGTTACGAGGTGTGTGTTACGTGTTTACAATACGTACTGTTGACCAATATATTCTTGTATATTCTTTTCGTTCAAAGTTGGTGCGGGGACAAACTTTTATGGCTTTTCGATTCAATACATCTTGGACAGATAGTACATATACATATGTTACTCTACCAATATGCTGCTATAAAACGATTTCTCTGAACACGCTAGATATATATATACCATGTCATCGTCGTATGTGTTCTTGTTATTTTGATATAAATCTTTAGTGTTTTGTTCATAAATATACATATACAGATCAAACAGCCGCTCTATAGTCGGGGCATCGTATATCGGAAGTATTCGGCAATAGACTACTACTACTCATTAGTAAGCTTCCCTCGATAGAGGACAGTTGTATTCTGTTAGCGAGAACTACATATCTACTAATACATCCCTACTTGTCTATTCCCGAATAATTCCGACATAGGATACTATGTGACTATAGAGCGTCTGTTTGATCTGTATAACATGTCGGCATATTGTAATTTTCACACATAAAAATACATACCGACGCCATAAACATCATCTTTTATAATAGTGTCACTCTTCCTTCCACTATCTTCAAATATCGCGCCAAATTTAAATTAAAAAATTATTGTCTCATCCAGAAATAGCTATACCACTTTATCGTCGTTTACCCTTTTTCAGAGGGATTATACGATCAAGGTCACGCTACATATTTTGTGGATATCTCTTTCTCATATGTTTCTCTTTGTTGCACCCGTTGTAATATTATGCTAATGCATAGAAAATAGTACAAGTGCCTTGTGGCAATTCGTGGCGAATGCAACTAGACAGTTCCCCCTTAAGAAAGTACAACATCCTTAGCTAGGAATACAAGCTTAACTAAAACAGCAGAGAAACAGCTTGGTATACAGGATGTCCCAGTAATAAAAAGACGGAGTAGCAGCAATCGCAAGCTGGAATGCTATATAAAAATATAAAGTCTCTATCCGTACGCAAACTGCAGAAAAAAAAAACAACGGTACAAAGCGAACGAAGGCTGCAGTCAGGCATGTATCATTTCAGGATACACAGATAGAGGTATGCTCGTTTCAAAACCAAATATGTATCGTCGAGGCCGCGCATGACGTCAGTGCGAGACAAATTACATATGAAATTTATTTCAATAGAGGTTAAAATCGCGGATTTTGTAGGCGGGATTTGTATTTTACAATTAATGCATCGCAATGACATATGCATAAGATGCGCGTCGGCATACCTCTATCTGTGTGTCCTGTATCATTTCGAATCGGCTGTGCGACGTACGATAGATATACAGTTATTCAGTCTGTTGCAAGCTGTCGGATCGTTCATTCGTTGACGAATAGTTAGTGACATGGCTTTTACGACGCAAGAGTTATGGGGCATGATGTATCTGTATGGTAAATCAGGTGGAAATGCAAGGGCACTAGAATGTGTTATACGCCGAACGTTTTCCTAATAGTAGGCGACCATCGTATCAGGTGATAAGGGACAGGGTGTCTAGGTTACGCGAAAGAGGCACACTACACATGCTATGAAGGTAGTGGTGGTGAACGAACACGAAGAGTTTTACGTGCGGAAGAGCAACTCCTGGAAGTGGGAGATGCGAATCCAGGTGTTAGCACGCGAACTGCAGCAATGCAAGTCGGAGTGTCCCGTTCAACGGTTCATCGAATACTCCACGAGAACTTGCTGCATCCATATCACTTACAACGGGTGCAAGCTCTAGCACCACAGGATTGTCCCACACGTGTTAGATTCTGCACCTGGTTTCGCCATAAGCAAGAAAGAAATGTGGATTTTTGTGCCAGCATACTATTCACGGATGAATGCTGCTTTACCCGGAACGGTGTTTTAAATTTCCATAATACTCATCTTCGGAGTTATGTAAACCCCCATGTTATACAATAGAGTCTTCAACACCGATTTTCGGTAAATGTTTGGGCAGCAATTGTCGGACCGCACGCACTTGCTGCACGACTGAATGGAGCCAGTTATTTAGATTTTTTTGCAAAATGTATTACCGGAATATCTCGACGATATGCCATTACAACTTAGGAGAGTTCTCTGGTTCAAGAACGATGGAGCACCTCCACACATTTCCTTAGCGGTGCGGAATTTCCTCAACGTTTCTTAGCATTAGCACGTAACCAGTGGTTACGTGCTCTCATATGGTCCTTAGTTCTCGTACTAAGGTGTCGGTGTAAACGTAGCCACTGATATCTCCTTCTAGCATGGGGTGGCATTTAGTCATCAGACATTGCCCGAATGTCAAAATAGGTTTAGGAACGCAGTCATAGGTGCCAATAACTTCTATGAGAGTTATATAGACGTATTCCGTGTCATACTACAATAACTAACATAAATGACAGGGAATGTTTGGAAAGTGTAATGGTTTTTTTCTTCTAAATTTACAACTAAAACGGATGTATGTGTATATATTATTGGATTTAGACAAAAATCTCTACCCAATGATGGAAATAATATATACCAAGCACTGAGTACCACATATGTACTCGTAGTTAGTATTAGTGCGTGTAACAACAGTACACAATGTATAATTGGTAAAAATACTTAACAAGGGCAGATCCCTACGCTGAAATTCAATTTTGCACTCACCTCTTTGTCCTCACCTTTATTTGTTGTTCTCAAAAACCACAGTGGAAATTTCGGAAATCCGGGAAGCTGCGAGACAGCTAATAATTATTTAACATATTTCTGGTTTCGTATTAAATATTGAAAAAATTACATCCACAATAAAATAATTAGACAGCCACTTCATACAATTTTGAAATTATCCGAAGCAATTTGCTTAATATAATAAAAATAGTGATGTTTGTGAACCATTAGCGAAGTCGAAGTGGACTGTACCTATATTGATGTTTGTTTGTAATTTGTAAAATATGCACTATATTGTTCTCTCATGAATTGCATAATTACATTCTCTTGCACCATTGCCACGCATACTACTACTTAACGGTAAAAAACAAATTAGTTGAAATCACAACAGACGACGACGATATACCATACTCCCCGCTTTTGCAGAAATGCAAATAAATATGTAATCTCTAAGGGGTGAATTCTTAAAGCCTACTTCACATAAACATATGTATGTAAATACAAAATCTGGCAAGCCAATATTGTCTGTGTAAATTGGTAATAGACAAATTTTTGTCACTGCACGTTTGCTAACACCATTGCTGGTTTTCACTGACACAATACGAGTAACACCGCCACTTCCGGGATGTAGTGTCATTCTTTATCAATACTAATGTTCCAGTTGAAATGTTTTCCTTCTTCTGTGTCCATTTGGTTCGTTGCTGAAATTCTGAGATGTAGTGTGTAGGCCAGCGTTTCCAAAAATTTTGTATCAATCGCTGTAGTTGTTGGAATACAGCGAGCCTGTTTATTGGTTGCGTGGTAACATCAGGATCGAGTACGCTTGTTGCCTTACGAATCATAAAACAGAAATTGTTATCAATTGTGTGCCCGTATGAACTGTAAAACTTGTCACAGCTGAATATAAAACTTTCTAACTGTACATAGTTTCCGTCAAAGATTGGTAGACGTCTAACTTTCTAACTATTCATAGTTTCCGTCAAAGATTGGTAGACGTCTGCGATGGCTTTTGCAATAGAAATTGTCTCAGTGGTGCCTTGAGTGTTGGTCAATGCCACTTTGTTTAGTGATTCACAGATATTATCTAGCGTCTTGCATAAACTTAAATACTAAAGTAAAGTGGATCACGCGCCCGGTCTGGTTCTGGCGGCTATGAACGGGATTCTACGCACTCAAGAATTCCTTGAAGAATGGAACATTGCCCGAGTTGTTTTGATCCCCAAGGGCGGAAAGTTCTCTGAAAAGGAAAATTCCTTTAGGCCACTGTGTATGTTGAACACGATAAGTAAGTTGCTTGAGACGCTAATAAGAAGCAGACTACACAAAGAACTAGAAGAGACAGGAGGACTGCACGAACACCAATATGGTTTCCGAGAAAAAAAAATCAAGTATAGATGCGCTGAAAACTGCGGTGGAGACAATCAGACAATTTGACACCAGGTGGTGCGCCCTCATAACATTAGACGTTAAAAACGCATTTAACACGGCAAACCACAGATTAATAATCGAAGAACTACGGAAAAGGAAAACCTCTGGATATCGTCAATTTAGTCTCGAGCTACCTAAGACGTACGAAAATTGCACTGGATAATGAAGAAATGGTAGAGTACGGTTCAGGAGTTCCACAAGGATCGGTTTTGGGACCAACATTATGGAATGTTTTGTATGACGGTGTGCTTGGACTGGAACTTACAGTGGATGCTAGATCCATAGACTTCGCGGACGACTTAGCTCTGATTGTAGGTGCCAGAGATGAGAACAGGCTTATGCATAACACAAATAAATGTCTTCGTCATCAACACCTGGATGGAGGAGCATGAGTTGACGCTTGCACCAGAAAAGACTGAAGCAGTTGTAGCAAAAGGAGGAAGAAACCGTGGCTGTATAAGTTTTATGTTGAACGGGGTGAGGATAGTGCCTAAGAAGACCGTCAAGTACTTAGGTGTCATAATCGATGAGAAGGGGAACTATGGACAGCATATACGTACGGTAGTAGACAAAGCCGAAGAAAAGGCTGCCAAAATAACAAGGCTGATGCCCAACATTGGAGGGCTCAGGAACAATAAGAGAGCCATATTAGCTAGTGTCACACACAACATATTGTTATATGGAGCGCCGATATGGATCAAAGCCCTAGAACGGAAGAAATATGCAGAACAACTTGCTAGAGCTCAGAGAAATATGCTGCGAGTAGCATCTGCATACAGAACAGTGTCGGGCTTGGCGCTGCAAGTGATCACAGGGTCCATACCCATTGATCTTCTAGCTCTAGAAAGAACCTACACCCATGCGTTTAGAGGCGAGGTAGGCAAACGTCGCTTAGAAGCCAGGCAAAACACTCTAAAAGACTGGTGGAAAAGATGGGAACGGGAAACAGTAAAGGCCCAGTGGACTAGACGATTGATTGAAAATATTGAAGAGTGGATAAATTGTAGTCATCGAGAAGTCAACTACAACCTGACTCATGTTCTCACTGCCCATGGTTGCTATAGATATTATGCAAAACGGTTTGGTAAAGATGGGTCAGACGAATGTATATATTGTGGAGCAACAGACACGGCTGAACACACAATTTTTGAGTGTGACAGATGGAGGGATCACAGGGAAACAGCCTATAGATTGACCGACCCACTGACATCGGATACAATAATAAACATCATGATCACCAGCAGGAAGAATTGGAGAGTGATAGACACCATGGTAACAGCTATCATGAAGCAAAAAGAGAGCGAGGAATTTTAAAGGCAGTCGAACAACTCTGGAACAGACAGTGTTGATGTCTAGTGCCAACCCGAACCCCTAATCACCTGGTGGATGGGAGACGTAGGAAAAACTTGGCAAAAAAATAAGAAAAGACAGCCCGAACCCCAACTGAAGTTATGCCATGAATGGGGGGTCCAGGTGGGGAAATGTGGGGCAGTTCTGATAGTCCTCTTGTCCGGTCTTTAGACCGGCTACGTCCGTTATAAAAAAAATACTAAAGTAATCTAATACTAAAATATTAGTGGAAATTACAACTAGGGGAGGTGGAGAAGAGGGGGGAAGGGAAGGGGGTATTTAGTTTCGTTGGGCTTATGTTTGGATTCCGGTCATTTGCCTTGATTATTTTTGTGCGGTAGTGGATTAATTTAGCTTTGTTTTGTTATGTTGTGGTAGGTACACATGTATATTGTTTATTGTAATAATCGTGCACGTATAGTCTGTATTGAATTTTTTATGCCAGTAAAGGTTATATATATATATATACAGGGCAATCCAAATTAAGTGTTCACCATTGGTAACTTTGTTATTATTAAAGATGCAAGATTGTTTAAATTAACAAACTTGTAGTACTTTTACCGCTCTTTTAGACGGAAAAATAAAAAAAACAAATGAGTTTTCGAGTTTTCCCGAAAGATATGTTTTTTTCAAATGGAAACCCCTGTATATTATATCATTTTCTGCTAGAACTTCAATGTTTAAATAAAAAGTCTTATAAGAAATTTTTTACTGTGATTAAAAATATAATGAATAAACAAAAACAGTTAAGTCAAGTGCATTTTTATGTATCTATGAAAACGACGATACTTTCTACTAGCCTTTCTACCAAACGTGAAATATTAGTAGTTTTATTGGTTTTTCTCTCATAAGTTTCATTATGCGTTATTAATTTGACAGAAAAATGATTTTTACCCATTCAGAAAAGTGTGATATGTTAGAATCTTATTTAGTGTGCAGAAAATCCTCTCGGAGGGCAAAAGAACACGATCCTGAATTATATCCACTCCGAACACAACCGCATGAGCAATATTTCTGAGACTGTACCGAAAATTTAGAGGCAATGAGAGTGTTTTTACCAAAACAAGGATAAAAAGGATTTTTATAATAAGCGAGGCCAGAGAAATTGCAGTTATCGCATATTTTGAGGCCAACCGTGAGAATTCCATACTAGATATTGTCAATGAATCTGATTTGAGTCACGGTACTGTGCATAGGATTCTGAAGAAACACAAATTCATCCCTTATAAGTGCAAACCAGTTCAAATTTTTTGCCAGAGGATCCACAGAGAAGAATGTTTTTTTGCCACTGGTATCTTAACTTCTGTCGCCCAAATGTAAACAACTTTCGTTATATTTTATGACCGATGAATCGAATTTTTCAAATTCTGGAATGTACAATACAACAAATTAATGATGATTTGTTGTAACAAATCATTATTACTGGTCAAAGGAAAATCTTTTAGTACATGCAAGACGCCCACAAGTCCGTTTCAGTTTTAATGTTTGGTGCGGTTTAATTGGTTCAAGGATTGTTAGTCCTTTGTTTTATGAGGGCACTCTAACTGGTGAAAGGTACATAGAATTTTTGACTGAAATTTTGAATAATTTCTTAGACGATCTGGATCTCATAAGTAGACAGAATCTGCATTTTCAGCAGGATGGCGCACCTGCGCACAACTACAGAGGTACTCGTCAACTTTTAAATATTATTTTTAACACTTCATGGATAGGAACAAATGGTCCTATTCAGTGGCCTCCCTGATCGCCAGATTTAACGCCGCATGATTTTTTTTACGGGGTTATTTAAAGACCCAGATTTATAAGCAGGGGTACGAAAACGTAAACGCCCTAAAGATTGCAGTTAGTGAAAAGATAAACCAAGTAGATGGTAGAACCATACCGAAGGCGTTCGAGAAGTTTGGAAGCGTCTAGAAAAATGTATTGAACAACAAGGTGGTATTTTTGAACATCTTCTATGAAAAAATCAGTGATTTTTATTTTCTTTTAATGATAAGTTTATGTATAAAATAAAGTTTATAAAACTTATTTAGCTGTTTTCGTTTATGCATGATAACTTCATTATTTTTAATCCCAGTAAAAAATTCCTTATAAGATTGTTTGTTTAAAAATTAAAGTTCTACCAGAAAATGATATAATATACAAAGGTTTCCATTTGAAAAAAACATATTTTTCGGTAAAACTCGAAAACGCGCTGCTCATTTGTTTTTTTATTTTTCCGTCTAAAAGAGCGTTAAAAGTACTACAAGTTTGCTAATTTAAACAATCTTGCATCTTTAATAATAACAAAGTTACCAATGTTGAACACTTAATTTGGATTGCCCTGTATACTAAAATGTTAGTGCTTAGCGAATAAAATAATCTAATTTCAAAGTGATAATCTTAGCGATTAAAATATGTTCAAAATACATTCAATTGTCTGGGAAAAAGAAGGATTGTTTGACTTATTGACTAAACGGATTTTGGTGGTGGAACCTCGGAGATACAGCTCTCGGCGTCGCACAGTGGAACGAAACAATGTTTTGCTGGCCTAAACATGGTTTACTAAATTTGTTCTATTATTGAATCTACAAACATTTTGTATACTACAATATATGCGCTTTAAGTATTGAAGTATATTAATTTATAAACATTTGTCTAGATATTTGAAAATTGCTTTTAAAGTTGACAATAATAGTTAACTATTGATATTGGACAGAAATTTGAAACTAAACTTTAGGAAACAATATAACAAAAGTTACAAAGCTAAATATAGTGCATATCTAGATATTATTATGATATTTCATACAAATGTTAATTAAATTCATAGATGGCTATTTCATATTAAACAAGTCAGTTCACAGAGATCTATATTAATTTTGACGTTTTAATTATCGTGCGTATAGATGGCGCTAATGTCGTTATTTATTTTGACCATATGTTATGGGGCATAATAAAATTATTAGCTACTTGGGACGGGGTTATTTTAGAAAATTATGCGATCTCCGAACAGTAACAAATCACGGGTAAAACGTAAATCCCTACAAATATTAATATAATTATTCTATTCAAAATTTAATGTAAAAGTATCTGTAATTAGATATAAGGTTGTGATCCGGTAAATGGGAAATTAAAAACCAGTTTCTATGGAAATCAAAATTTTATTAGTGCAAGGAATTATAGACATTGGTAACAAGATATTGTGACACAATAATCTCATTGGGTTTTAAAAAATAAATGGAAAAACCATGGAGATTAAGATTATTATTGAAATAATTGTAGTAAAGTAGATACATAGTACAAAATTTATATGTAATTCTAAGAGTAAAATTACTTAAACTACAATAGTTCTGGAAATGTGAATTCCCAAAATTCACAGTAACGTTTTTCATTTCCAAAAATTTATCAAAGAAGGAGTTTGCGGATTGAATATCTAGTTGTTTATATATATCCTTTCTGTGGAGGGCATCTTCAGCTCAAGAACCGGATGTAACATAAGAGACAATCACAGAAATATTGCAGGAGCAGTATGTTGGAAGTGCTTAGTTGTTAGAACATATCTGGATTAAGATAAGTTAAATTTAAGTAGCTAAATCATAGGGAACGCAGGTTAGTTTAGAATTTCCTTTTAGAAAATGTATATTGAATAGAATAATATAGTATGTATTGCATCTACCCATTCTTTTTTACATGTAGAGTTTAAATTAAATCTTTCAAAATTTTTTTAGATAAAGTGAACAGCTCGATAAGTACAGGTTGATATTTTTGTTTAGAACCCAACGTAACATTACAATATTATAATTTTCACTCTTTTTTATACAATATGTGTAAAGTAAATATCTTTTTATTGCTTAGTTTTTAAGAAATTATCTAAATACTGAAGCGCTGTAAATAAAAAATTAAATTCAACTTGACGTTTCATAGTTATCAAAGTCTGCCAAAGGGCTGAATTTTATTGCACATTTAATGTAGAATGCGCCTGCAAAAATTCAGCTGCACATATTTGCACTATTGGAAGTAATGAGATTTTAGTTTAGTTCTCGACAATTGAGTACGTTGTCAAGTTTTGTTTCGGAAGTAATACGCATATCTTGTTAATTTTATACATATAATCTTATTAACCACAATAATTGTTTACTCTTTCATTTAATGAGTGAAGATAATAAACCGTAGTTTTTTTTACTATATCATATCGCCAAACCCCACACCTGACATCAATTATTATTATTATGTTTATCGGGTTTTTTTTAAATAGTCTGCAGGCGATAATATTTCAATACAAGTAAGTATTTATTATCACTATTATTATATTATAAAATTATTCAGTTTAACGAAGAACTAACTAACACTATTTATTTTAACTCGAATTAATTATTTATACAGGCTGTTATAAATTAAATCGGCACCATTGCTAACTTCATTATTATTGAAGCTACAGTAACGGTAAAATTAGCAAACTAGTAGTATTTCTATCGTGACTAACGATAGTGAAAACGAAAAAACAATTGAACTTCAAATTTTCGAGTTATTTACAAAAGATATATTTTTTTTTAAATTGAACACCCAGTATATTTTTACGTATGTTGAAAGAATAAATTATTCTAATCAAGAAACCCTTAATACATTATTACGAAAAATGAAAGTTGCACTTATTATCCACAACTTTGTAAAGTAATTTCTATTAATACTGTCAAGATGGCTATTAACAAAATAACAGCAAATATTAAACAATTATATGTACATATATTAATTTTTAAACATACCTAATAACTTTGTAAATAAAACAAACAAACTGTGGGTATAACGATATGTAATTTAAAACTATAACAGATATTCAAAGAGATCACCGTTTTGTTCAATGCACTTTTGAATTCGCTTAGGTTAGTTACTTTTAATATCGTTCTTGCGTCCATGTTATTAACAATAGTGCTTATTTTATTTTGCAGCAACAGAACGGTTTCATATTGTTCTTTGTAAATTTCATTTTTTAAATACACCAAAGTCCATGGGGTTAGATCCGAGGATCGTGGTGGCCACTGAATTGGCCCATTCGTACCTATCCGTTTATTTTGAAACATTTCACTCAATAAATTCTGTATTCACGATAATTATGCACTAGTGCTCCATTTTGTTAAAAATCTATATTTTGCCGAGTAGCCACGTGCAGGTTATCCTAAAATATACCTAAATGTTCCGTCATGACGTGTAAATATTTTTGTCCGGTAAATGAACAATTATAAAAGAAAGGTCCGACAATCGTCGATCCAATTAATCCACACCAAACGTTTAAACTGAACCGTATTTGTTGAGCGCAGGGTCGGCCGTACCATCAACAAACTTTCTCGTGCCCAATAATCGTTGTTTTTTCTAGTCCAAATTCCGGAATTCGAAAAATTTGATTCATCGCTCCACAAAATATGAAAAAATGCATTTACATTCTGCCGCGAATAATTAAGGTACCAGTGACAAAACGTTAGCCTCCTCTCTTGATCACCCGGAAATAATGTTTCCACTGCCTGGTATTTAAATGGAAAATACTGAAATTTTCTTAATATTCTGTGCACACAATTAATGTTGACATCTAACTCTCTAGCAGCGTCTCTTACAGAATTATTAGGATGCACTTCAAAGTAAGCCAGAACGTCAATTTCCATGGTCTCACTAATTATGTAGTTCTTTCATGTTCCAGTTTTTTTGAAAAAATTATCGTTTCTTCTGAATTGCCGAGACAATCGATGGCTGCGGACGTAGAGGATAACACTCAGCGTAATATTCTTGGGTCCTTACAGAGTTTTTACGGCACTCGATATATGCTTTCAACATATCACACTTTTCCAAAAGATTAAATATAATTGTCAACGACGTATTTTAAGTTACCACAAATACGTAAATATAAGAGATTAATTAATCGAATAAACCCGAAAGTGAAAGATATTTTGCGAACTGAATTGCATCGCAATTTCAATTAACATTTATTTTTGTTGTATTAGCTATTATAAAATAAGTCATATTTTTTTGTCATAGCCATCTAGATAGTACCTATTAATAGCAATTACTTTACAAAGTTGTGGATAACAAGCGCAACTTTCATTTTTCGTAATAATGTATTAAGGCTTTCTTGATTAGAATAATTTATTCTTTCAAGATATGCAAAAATATACTGGGTGTTCAATTTAAAATATATATAACATTTTTAAATAACTCGAAAATTTGAAGTTCAATTGTGTTTTCGTTTTCACTATCGTTATTCACGATAGAAATACTACTAGTTTGCTAATTTAATAGTTACTGTAACTTCAATAATAAAGAAGTTAGCAATGGTGCCGACTTAATTTATAACAGCCTGTATACAGGTACCGGCACGCTCCTATTGTCACCCGACATTGCACGAACAAGCGCGGCAAGTAATTGGGAGATAGGCGCGTATGATATGCGGGTGTTCCTTTCATCACTTACATCATCATATGCATCTTGGACAGATATTTAACGTTTGCAAGTATGATAAATAATGTGTTATAGTTATTTACAGTTAGTTATAGTGAATAGATACTGCAGACTGCTCACAGTATATCGCAACAGTCACCCAGTAACTTCACGAGCTCGTGCAATATCGGAAATCGGGTGACCATAGAAGCCTGCCGGAACCGGTATACGTTTAATATTTATTTTCACGGATCTATTCACATTACGCGCCTGATCAAAATGCTGTCCCCTGAAACGAGGAAATGGTGCTTATAGAGTGCTTTCGAATAGTAACGAATAAATTAATTATTTCTGAAATTGAGAGTTTTTCGAAAAAATCCTCTGACACGTCGATTTTGTTGTAAACAAAGGCACTTTTTGTCATACGACCCATATTTGTGACGTAATCGTCATTCGACATATGACGTCATTGACAATTTTTTTAAATGGCAACACCCAATTTCAATCATACTAATTGAAAGAGCGTGTCATTCTACGTACACATCGTTAAAAAAATGATTACATTAGCGTATGCAGGTTTGATAAAAAATTAAAAAACATTAGTTATTTTATTTATTATTTATTTTTCTAAAATTAATGATAATGATTAAAGTAAACGTTGAAATTGTTCACCGTTGGCTACCTGATAGTAACCAATATGATTAATAAATTCTTGTTGAACACAGTGGCGGCTCGTGGTCAATTATACTGGGAGGTCAAAAATAAATTTAAAAAATAGGCCTACTTAAAAAAATATAAATATTTTACCTTCAAATTTCGCTTTAAATAGTCTTAAACTGGAGGTCCATTCTTCGTTCTTTAGCAGTGGAAAAGTGTTGAATAACACGTTCGTTAAAATCGCATATACATATTTGTTTTTAAAGTAAATAATCGACGTTAAATGCATTTATGCACGAAAGTATGCATAAAGGTTGACAATAATTACCAAACAATATATATGCTCTTATTTTATTACAATAACGTATTACATTGAGATAAGAACAAATTCACTGACGAAAAAAAATGCAAGATATTACTTTGCTTATTTTATTTCTAAATGTACACAAAAACAAAATCGAATTAAAAGAAAAGTAATATAAACTCAAACGAAAAAAAATCTAATGAAAATCTGGCAGATTCAATAAAGATCACAAACAAATCGCTATAAACACACTCGCACTTTCGGCAAACTTTGCTAAAAGAAGGTTGTTAAAACAAGGTAAATCCGAAAACTACTTTTCCAACTACGCAAGTGCGTAGTTGGAAAAGCACAAGTGTGCTGCCATCTAACATTTCATCGGAAATTAACCTAAATTCGATTTCAAATAGTGGGCTTATGACCCAAACTGGATTATAGGCTTCGCACGTTCGTGTCGGTTCGGGCGCTGCGAGTTCTTCGGATATTTCCGCGTAGCTTTAATACAATGAGGACAGTTCGCACCGCCAGCCCAATGTTCAGGAGGTTGGAATACGAGGGACGGCCGATAAATTCTAAGTTTTTAAGTTAATTATATTTGCGACTTTTGCGAGTAAATTACCTATTTGAATACAACACGTAATAATTAATAATTCTTTATATATTGTCAAAATTTTTTCTTTATATATTGTCAAAATTTTTGGGAGGTCATTGACCAAATGGCCCTATGGACCAGCCGTCACTGGTTGAACATGGTCAATAACTTCAGGAGGTATAATACGATGTATGGCCTGGCGAATTCTCTCTTTTAATTCTTCTAAATTCGCAGGTCTACTAACGTATACTTTTTACGTATCCCCACAAGAAGTAATCTAGGGGTGTCAAATCTGGCGATCTGGCTGACCACTCAATCGACCCCCTTCTCCCTATCCAACGATTTGGGAACACTCCATCTAAATAAGCACGGGCAGATATTGCATAATGGGGAGGTGCACCATCATGTTGAAGGAAAATGCCATTTCTCGGAAGATCACATTCCGCATTTGGACACAAATTTATTAGTTCGGGAATAACCCCTTGAAGAAACTTCAAATATCTACCATCAGTTAGGTTCACGTCATACAAGGACCCAGAATTTTTCCTTCAACTATGCCACACCACGCATTCACTTTCTGAGAATATTGAGTGCGATTCTCCATCATCCATCGTGGATTCTCGGTAGCCTAATATCGAGAGATTTGCTTATTGACATGGCCGTCAAACCCTGGTCAAACCAACGTAGCCTTACGCGCCTTACGTTTCTTACGAAATTCATCCCTGCCTAAATGGCGTTGTTCGTGACAATAATCTGCATAAAGTCTGAGAGCTTTAGCTTGTGAGCTTTATTCTTTGATTATTAAGACAAAAGTTATAACTTGTTAAATTATTGCTTTATAGAAATTTCGGTGTAATAAAAATAGTCGACTATTTATCAAGATCGCGTTATATATTAGGTGTCAAGAAGATGTCATTATGACTGATATATTCCTAATGATACAAATGATCAGTTTAAAAACAATTTTTACTATGTTGCTTATCTGGCAGAATGTAGCTAATGGGCTGCATATGCTGTTTGCTGGAGATTTTCAAGGTGCATATAAGAAATATGAAACAGGTGGAGGTGTGTCTCGAATGCACCACTTTATATCCGATACCACCATTTTCGTATATGTGGGAAACTTTTTCAGCGCCATTCCCACAAAGGAAAAGGCAGAATTGGCAAAAGGTGTGTTCGATATTTTGAAGCCCGCTGCAATTGTAAGAATATATTTTTATTTAATTATTTGCTGTTAAGATATTTAAGTAAATTGGAGTAGAAACTGAAATTGCAATCAAATTTTGGTGTTCCGGAGGTTGCAGTAAATTTCACAACATACTTGGTCGTACTGCTCTGTTGAAAGTATTTTAACTATTAAGTTGCAGCCTCTGACCATCATATCACCAATTTAAAAAACAACGAATCCAATTCGCTGCGCGCCATTGGAAAGCAACTATAAAAAATGCTAATCGTACAGTGGTACCTACTACTTAATTTAGATTATATTAAATGGTAATACAACAGAGGGAATGATATTGTAAATATTGGATGGATTATATAAACACTGGAGAGATGATAGATTCTAAAGCCCCATTTTGTAACATTGCTCCTTATATCTATTTTTATATATATAAAGTTCCTATCGCTCCTTGGAGGAGCATAGGGCTTCCACAAAGTTATTCCAAGCGATTTTGTTGCTTGCCAGGGCTGCTATTCCTCTCCAGCTTTTTCCCATTCTGTCCAGTTCTTCGTTGGTCGATCTTCTCCAGGTATTCTGGGGCCATCCTCTGCTTCTTTTCCCGACCGGTTCCCAGCGTAGAGCTTGTCTCGTTATGTCTGAGCTCTCTTTCCGCAGCGTGTGTCCTAGCCATTTCCATTTTCTTCTTGTAATCTCTATTGCTACCTGACATTGGTTGGTTCTTGCCCAGAGTTCATTGTTAGAGATGACGTTCGGCCAGAAAATTTTAAGGATTCTCCGTAGGCATTTGTTCAGAAAGGCTTGTAGTTTCTTCGCATTCTTTTCTGTTATTGACCAGCTTTCGCATCCATATAGCGCGACA
>SMLS01055785.1:0-35356 GCA_004785975.1 Popillia japonica
TTAAACATCAAATATAACCAACTTTGACATTTAAACGTCAAATATAGGCTAACTTTTCTCGTTGATTTTAGCTAGTTTTGACCATAACAATCATTTTCGTCAAATTTGACTTTTATATGTCAAAAATCCGCAATATTTGACATTAAAACGTCAACTATAGATAAATTTGACATTTGTATGTCAAATATGTACAAAAAATCAAATCGAGTTTACTTCGGTGCGTACTCCTTCCGTACAAAATTGTATTTCAATTGTATCTTTGGTTAAATCGCTAAATAGTTCAGAATTAACCTAAAAAACTGTAATCATATTTATCTAAGACGAAAACTAAATATGGACCTCCCATAGTGGTAATATGAAGAGTTAAAGCAGCATAATATGGTACGGAAATTACGTAAGATTAGGGGATTACCGTAGAACAGGGACTGATGCGATTACCCCGCCTTTGGGCCAATAAAATGGGCCACGGAAGTTTGCACCTCCTATGCTTGTACGGCGCAAGTGGCTTACGATGGAGGGGAAAGATGTACTGCTATCTGTATAACCGGTGTACACCTCCCACCCTTGCGGAACCCCCATTTTCACGATCGAGCCGAGCCGGACGTGTTTAACGTGTTTTTGATGTCACTTCACATCTCTGCAAATAATAGTCCGACTGTTATGTGCTTTGATGAATTTCGCGCCCATTGAATCTATATAACAATCAGTTGATTTACGTTATTTGATGACGGGACGCGATAAATTTGACGAATGGGGATAGGTAGGATATCGATGTGCGGAAATGTAATAATCTGCTTGTTCGGTGCGTAAAAAGGAATGAAATTAATTTCTTCTAACGCAAGAAGTATTAGATCTGGATTATATTACAAGATAAAATGGAATTTTTTAGATTTTTACATGATTGTAGACGTATTCCATTTTGGTTGACATTCAGCGCCACCTACGAATCGGATGCTCAAGTATTCGTACGTGCTGAATTCGAGAAAACTGTAAAATAAAAAGGTCTACGGTTATCCGTTTAGAGAAATGTAGGGTTAACTTATGTTAACCCTACATTTCTCTAAACATGACATCTTGCTAGATGGCAACACTTTAAGTACATACAGAGAGATGTTATAGGTAGACTGCAAAATGTAATGGCGGGAAATTTGAATAAAATATTTAAAATAAATATTGCAATGTTGGTATGGAAGGATTTATTTTAGATTGTCATACAGTTAAAACTTCTTAATACAAAATATACAATATACTATCTCCATCATAAGGAACATTTGTAAAAAGCACTTCAAGATATTGTATAAATTAGGCACAAATTGTTTTCCGCATCAATAAAAGGTTTCAATAAATTTAACGGAATAACCAAAGAATCGTTGAATATAGAATCGAAATCTGTAAGTTCGCTGACACTATCATTAATTATAAATTTTCTACGAGCATTCGTACCATCCTGAAAACTAATTTCAATTTTATAATCTATCGGTGGCCACCTTTTATATAACTGCTGAAACGACCACTGAGCCAAACCGTTCATCGTTTTACTACGTTTAAAGGATACCCGAAACAATTCCTGTTTGTATCGTATCAGATGGTGTTCGTTCTCTCTCAAATTTAAACTGTAACTAAAGTGAGTATCTAACTCGATGAATTTATCGGAATGTTTACGATTTAAATGGTTCTCCACCAGATTAGTCGGTCCAACTCCGACCTATTTACAATTTAGCGATAGAGGGCATTCAAACTCCGCATACTTGCAATCCGCCTTGTGCTCCTGAATAGCAGCAAAATTTCCGACGAATTCACATCCGTTCATATCGTTACGGCACGGAAGGTGAACTAGATTCAACATACTTTCTAAAGCGTAATTCCTGGTGTTACCATATTCGGAGGAGCAAGTTGGACATTTATTAAGTTTCGACTTGCAATCGCTGCAGATGCTGTGCCCTGAAGCACAAATCATTATTGGTGGGCTCATATATTCGTGACAGATGGGGCATTCTAATTCGCGAATCATATCGTCGTTTTGATTATTATATTTCGTCTGGTGTTCATTCAAAGACTTTGGGGCTAGTTTTTTCTTGGAAACTTTTTTATCTGTATCAATTTTTTGGATGTCAGAAATATCAGAGCTCCCTACCGCTTCATTACTTTTAAATTCCTCGAAAATTGCAGCTAAAAAATGCGAAATATATATAATGTATATAAATAAATTAAATTAATTAAATATACCTTTCGGTTTAGTAAGTTTTACCTTCTTAGGCGTGTTCTCCGCTATATTAATAAAACATTCAACTTTCCGAGTCTTAAAGATCCCATCTAACGATTTTATATCAAAATCTACATCAACTTTCTCATTTAAACCTTCGAAATCGTTGTAACATTTCATCTTACCACTATATAATTTAATGGAACTCTGTTGCTTCGAACCAGTTTTCTTAACTTCAACCTCGTAGGTAAATCGACCACATTCCGGTGGTTTTCCCACATATTTCACACTTAAATGGAATATCAAATCTTTAACGTCAACTTTAAGCAAATAAATCTCATCGTACATATATATTATGTATAGAGATGTGATATCGTCTAAGGGAAGTTTGAAACTACCATCTTTTAGTGTAATATTTGAGTGGCAATTGATCGTATGAGTCTTTAACACAGAACTCGTACCTGTCCAATTACAATTCGTTGCGATACATTTATAAATTCGATGCTTACATGCTCTTTCGTGATCGAACACAGCCTCCATGAACAATTTCTTGTTACAACCATCTGTTGCATATCTACAGGGAAATTTTACAAGAGATGCTATTGTTTCGTATGCAACTGCAGGTATCCGACTGCCTTTGGTGTTCGAGCACCTACCGCAAGCATAAAAGTTATTTTTCGAATCAGGTACAGTGATACCTGGCACAGATAGGAGATTTTTGCAATATCCACATTGTAGATTCTTTTTGTTGTCCTCAGAAAATGTATCAACAGAATCTAAATCTAACATAATGCTTCTTTGTAGTTTTATTTATTAATTTGCTAAAAAGGCACTTGAATTGGCGTATTTTAGTAGTAAATATACCGTTTTTTATTAAATAAAAATGATTGGCATGCACCAAACATTAATAACCTTGATAAGAGAATTGTTCTTATCTTAGCTCATCTACATATTGGGTACTTCACCGGAGTTCTCCTTATTACTCTAATTTACACGGTGTAAAAAGCCGCACAAACATGGATAAACCAGGATAAACATAGATAGAAGAAGGAGATGGTTAAGTAAACAAAAATAGCTAAATTAAATTTATTGAAATTATAGGTATTTATTTTCTTATACGATACAACTTTAAATTTCCCGCTAATTTTAGACGTGAAACGCCATCTGAAGAAAACTTTCTGTACTGTAGTGGTGCCACCTAGCGAAATGTCACGTTCGGAGAAAGGTAGCAGAAGGTTCTTATCTCAACTTATCGGTAAAGATTTTCAATTAACAGTGTTCTATAATTTAACAAGCAGTAATACTTTAGCATTTGATTCATAGTTGGCACTGCGTGCCATCAAAATTAAAGTCAAAATAAATTACGTTTATAGAAATTTCACAACTTAGCTTCAGGATATGTATAGTTTGATTACGATAACACACGATGCACGTCATAATGTCGGTACGCATTATTGCCAAATATTTCCTCTAATAGGTTATTATGTATTAAGTCTGATAACTCATTGACATGCAATTCGTATTAACGGTTAAGTTTATACACATGCGATGGCAACATCGTACAGGGCAGGCATCCTTCATGAATCTCCCTATGTTCCACTCTGTTGTAGAAACCCTGTATATCTATATACAGAAATCTAATAATTTAATTTAAAAATTATGTAACATTTAGGGTGAGTTTATCAATGTAAGAATAAATGTGACAGTTAAGTAACTGACAGATAAAATGTTGCAATTGTTTATCATAGTGTACTTAATCCCAAGTTGATAATCTATAAGATTGTGAATAGTTGGCCATACTGGTAGTTAAATCGTATTATTTGATTGGCTGATTCATAAGTTAGTGTACGAAGAAAGAAATTCTATGTAAACCTTTTATACATTGTAATCAATTATCTCGTTGATTACTGACCAAGTAGTGAGGAAGACGAATATATAGCAAAAGTGATACATTATAAACGTGCCATACATATAAATATTATAAGATCGCTAATAGACAAAAAGGGGATCGCAAATTTGTAACCTGTTTTGGTTTAAGGAACCAAACGACTTTCCTATTACTTGAAAAAATTGAATTTATTCTCATATTGATAAACCCACCCTCAATAAAAGATTGTGCAATAAATAGTGCAAGAACTACTAACGTTTGAAATTAGGAAGTTCGTTTAAATTGGGGATACAAATTATTTAGCTTAACTAGTGTAAAAACACTAGTACAAAATTTTATACAAGAGATTACTCTCTACACTATTTAAATTTTTAAATATTCTATTCAAATTTCCCGCCGCTACAGTTTGCCAATCTAGGATCGCGTTCCGAATTGTATATACTTAAAAGAGGTCTTTTCCAAGTTTGGGAACACAACCCTCTTCTCTGAACTCGCCCTGTAAAATGATTATTAGTAAGAAAAAAACAGTAGATTAAATTAAAAATAGACCTACATATAATTTAATTAAAAAATTATTTAACATTTAATAAAAAACGAGTAAATTTAGTTCTATCATTAAGCACATAATTCCTTAAAGTTGGTACTGGTGATCAAAAACTAAAACACCAAACAAAGCGACAAGGTTAGGTTTTTATTGAATTTTCGATTTATAAATTTTACATAAATAATTAATTTAAAACTGTATAAATATCATTGCATTAATACATAAATAAAACGGGACAATTCACAATTTACATATTTATTAAAAAATTGCATTACCAAATATGGATAACGACAAAATGTTATGTAGAACATGCTTACAAACGCAAGAGAAATATCACAATATTTTCGAACATTCCGAGGAAGATAAATCTATATCTACTTTACTGTTCGAAAGTACAAGTATTCAGGTAAATCATCCCAGAAAAATTTTGTTGCTAGTACATGCTTTTATCGGTTTAATTTTAGGTGCAAGCAAATGACGGATATCCCCAAAACATATGCAATTCTTGCCTGAATAAATTAAATTCAGCTTATGCATTTAAAGCGATGGTGATAGATTCTGATATTAAGCTACGCCAACTTAGTAATGAAGAGATTAATTGTGACGCAACAGTTAAAGTGGAATTTGTAACGGATAGCGATGCTGATGAGGATGATGATGTCTGTGACGATTCTAAACAAATACCTTTGGCAAACGTTGATCGAGTAAGCTGTGACGAGAGCGTAGAAGATTTCGAAGGTAAATTAGAGAATACTGAAGTTACGAAAAACGAGATCGATATAAAAAATTATTCTGACGAATCCAACCATGAAGATAACTCTGCCTTGACGGAAAATGCCGAAATTGAAGTAAATACGAACGATAAGGATGAAGTTATAGATCCTGATAATAAACACGTGTATCTTACGAAGAAGGAACGCAACAGTAAAGCAGTGTATTGCAAGGAATGTAAACGAACTTTCGGATATCGTTATTATTTCGAAATCCACGCACGTAACCACATAGGAGACACACCGTTTAAATGTGACGTTTGCGGTAAAGGATTTGTGCGTCGGTTCCAACTCAACGTACACAAAGTGAAACATTCCAATGATCGGCCGTTCTCCTGCGAGGTTTGCGGAAAGAATTTCAAAACCAACACTTCGCTTCAGAACCACAAAATTGTCCACACAGACGATAAACCATTCGCATGCAAAAAATGCGATAAGACGTTTCGGAATATGAACAATTTAAAAGCGCACGAACTCAGACACGATAACAATAAACGATTCGTATGTGAAATTTGTGGTAAAGGTTTTGTGGATCAACGAGGCTTCATCAGCCATACAGCTACGCATAAAGCTGAAGCCGATATTGCTTGCCCACAATGTGGCAAAATGTTTCGCGATAAATTGAGAATGCAGGATCATTTACGGTTGTCGCATTCTAGTCGGAAACCTTACATTTGTAGTTATTGCGGGAGAGGATTTAGTCGCAAACCTGTCCTGCAAAGTCATGTTCGGATTCACACTGGTGAGAAGCCGTTCACCTGCAAAATTTGTAGTAAATCGTTCAGACAACTGACCGTGTTAACTTTACATATGCGTACTCACACTGGTGAAACTCCTTATCACTGCAAATTGTGTCCGAGTAAATTTAAATATTCCCATCACTTGCTAAATCATACGAAGGTACATATTCCGAAAGAATAGGGATAAAAGAATTCCGTGTGGAATCTTCTACGAGTTTTGTGGGCAAAAATTGATGATACAATTAAGAAAGGCGAACTTACACGATCTGGTTAATATAATTTATCGTATCACTGTGTATATATGTAGATATACAGGTTGTGTCAAAAGAAAGGAATATTTTAGAAACGACGGTATGGGTTATTGCATAATAGTTTAATGTTTCTTATAATGTATAATATAACCTAATAGTTTAATAATAAAACACCCTGTATATTGTTTTATTTTAGAATATTTCTACCTTCTCACTAACTTCAATATATTTTAATATCTGTATACTTTGTAAAAAAGTCGTAAACTCCCTATTAGATTGAGAATTATACAGTGTTGTCATTTAGTTTGACATTTAATCATCGCTTTTGACATTGAACAATAGGAACACCATTTTTTACTTAGAAACTACTAGAACTAACAAAAAATGTTTGACTGTCCCAAAGACAAGTCTTAAATTTAGAAATTTTTCGTATTTTAACATTTTTCAACATTTTGAAATTAATTTTTAAAATGTGTTTTTAAAATTAGAATTTTTGACAATTTTGGGAATTCTAAAATATTAACTTTCAAATTTCAATTAACTAATTTAATTTTTGAATTTTCTAATTTTCACATTTTTTTAAATTTTTAGGATCTAACAATTTTTAAATTTTCCAATTTTTGCGTTTTGAAAATTTTAAAGATTTTTAACAATTTTTAAAATTCAAGTTTTGTAAGTTTCAAATTTTTCAAATTGTAATTCCTGATACGTATTTTTGCAATTTAAAAGTTTTAACATTTTTAAAGTAATTCTTGAGATTTACATACATAAAAGATATTTGACTTTTTTGAAGATTTTTGATTTCCAAGTTCCAAATTTTCAAATTTAAAATATTTCAAACTTAAAAATAAATTTTTAAAAATTACTATTACCTAACTATTTTTTAAAGCTTTTGTAGTTTTTGAAGATTTTTTACATTTGTACTTCGAAACATTTAAAATTACTATTCTCAATTTTTTTTTCACATTTTTGTCTTGAAATATTGATACTTTTGAAATTTTTTAGTTTTTAAAGTTGATTCAGTTCAAGTTCATATTTTTAGATTTTTTGACATTTTGAAGAAATATTTGAAGTTTTTGACAATTTTAGGATTTTTAAAATATCAAATTTCAATTAACTAACTTAATTTTTAAATATAATTTTTTTTAATTTTTAATCTGCACCTTTATGAAATTTAAATTTAAAAAATTTCTAATTTTTTTAATTTTAGATTTATCACATTTTGGAAATTTTTCATATTGTAGGCGTAGTAAGTACATATTTAAAATTCAGTTCTCTAATTTTGCAAATAATTATGTCTGATATAATATTTTTGATTTTTTTTTTTATTTTTAAAATTTTCCTAATTTTTTATATATTTAAAAAGTTCTACAATTTTTTAAGTTTTGTTTAGTTCAAGTTTCAATATTTTTAAAATTTGAAATACATATTTGAGATTTTTTACAATTTTGAAAATGTAGAAGTAATTTTTAGAATTCTTGACCATTTTAGTATTTATAGAATATCAAACTTCAATTCTCAATTAACTAATTTAATTTTTGAAAATATTTTTGTTCAATTTTTAATCTTCACCTTTTTGAAATTTAAATTTTTAAAATTTCTAATTTTTTGATTTTCGAAATATCAGATTTTGGAAATTTTACAGATTGTAGTAGTAGTAAGTACTTAAAATTAAGTTCTCCAATTTTGGCAAATAATTATAATGCCTGAAACAATATTTTTGATTTGTTTTTAATTTTTAAAATTTTCTACAATTTTTAAAATTTTGTTTAGTTCAAGCTTCAATATTTTAAAAATTTTTACATTTTAAAATTTGAAAAACATTTGACATTTTTTACAATTTTGAACATGTAGACGTAATTTTTAGAATTCTTGACCATTTAATTTTCGAATTATCACATTTTGGAAATTTTTCATATTGTAGTCGTAGTAAGTATTTAAAATTAAGTTCTCCAATTTTGGCAAATAATTATGATGCCTRAAACAATATTTTTGATTTTTTTTTTTAATTTTTAATATTTTCCTAATCTTTTAAATATTTAAAATTATCTACAATTTTTTAAATTTCGTTTAGTTCAAGTTTCAATATTTTTAAATTTTTTACAATATCAAACTTTAATTCTCAATTAACTAATTTAATTTTTGAAATAAATTTTTGAATTTTTAAAATTTTTATTTTTTAAATTTTTAATGATTTTAACAATTTTTAAAATTTAAATTTTTAAGTATGAAATACATCATCGTAATCCCTGATACATATTTTTAAGATTTTTGACATTTTAACTTGAAATACATATTTGAAATTTTTAACAATTGTTTAAATTTGAGTTTTAACATTTTTTAGAATGTTTGACATTTTAAAGAATTTTTGGAGTTTGGACAATTTTTAAAATATGAACATTTTTGTTTCTTTATTTGATTCTTTTAGAATCTTACCAATTTTAGGATTTTTAAGCGATCAAACTTTAAATATGAAAGGAATTAATTTTTTAAATAAAACTTTTGGTTTCAATTTTTTAAATAATTGTATTTTCTGATTCTTAAATTTTTTTAGAATTCTTGGCTTTTTAAAACCTTTAAGGCAGTTATAAATGGGAATGCGTTTAAATGAAAACAAAATAAATCATCTGAAAAACTAATTTATAAATTACAACAATACACTTTGTGACAAATACATCTAATCGAAAAGGTATTCCATCAAAATCGATACCATTTTCTCCTTATAAATAAATCATCCCAGTTAAAATAAAAATTTAAATAAAAGATGAAAGAATAATTTTATCTATAAATCACAATCCTTCAGACACGTCTTCCTTTTGTACAGTATCTTCTTTATCATGGCTCTTCATATGATTTAACAAATGATGCGAATATTTAAATCTAGACGGACATATTTTACACGGATAAGGTGTTTCCCCAGTATGAATCCGCATGTGTCGTGGTATACATGCTTTCTGTCGAAACCTTTTCCCGCACAATTCACAAGAATACGGTTTCTCACCGGTATGAATCAGAATATGTTGCTGCAATAACACGCTGTAATGAAACGATTTCCCACATTGATCACACACATGCGTTCTTTCACCTGTATGTCTTTTTATATGCACTTGTAAAGCACGTTTATGCGAAAACGATTTCTCGCACAATTTACACTGATAACTTTGACCGTTCCCAGTATGTATTATCCTGTGATTGGTTAAACTGCTCAGATCGAGGAAAGCTTTCCCGCAGATCTCGCAAATGTGATTCTTTTCCTTCGAATGTATACGAATATGTTTCTGCAGTAAGAAATTCAATTTGAAACCTTTCCCGCAGATATCGCATTTGTGCGGTCGGTCTGTCGTGTGCATCGTTTTATGAATCCGGAGGGAATTTAATGTCGTGAAGGCTTTGCCGCATATTTCGCAGGGGAAGTCTTTCGTTTCGATATGGACTTTTAAGTGTTGTTTTAGAATTGGTCGCTTCGGGAAACGCATATCACATTTGTCACATTTGAAAGGTAAATTTCCTGTATGCAGATGAGCGTGAACGCCAACGAAGTAGCGGAAAGTGAAAGTCTTGTTGCAATCTGGACAATATACGGGTAAATTTTGTTTCTCTTTCTTCGTCAGCCCCATCGACATTATCCGTTTATAATCGGGATTATCTAATAATTCAACTTGTTTCTCGTTCACGTTTCTCGGTGAATTTAATCTTGTATTTCTCCGTTTTCGTTTCACAGTTACAATCGTTGATGGGGTAGGTTTAACATCATTATTCTCCTCTTCTGTCGCTTGGAACAGCTCGTTTTTAATCTCGTTAGTATCAATAGGAGAATCCGATTTAGTTAACTCGTCAAATGCTTGTAGATCTTCCATTTTAAAATAATTGTTTTTTAAGTCTAAAGGATTGAATAGATCGCTTATATTTTCTTCGTTATTACCAAGCAATTCTTCTTTAATAAACGGCTGGCTCTCTTGTTTTTCCACATTTATCGTATTTGACAGTTTGGTTTTGTAAAAATTATGTAATTTAGCGTTCGATAGTAAAACCATTGCTTTGAACCGATAAGCAGAATTTAATTTTACTAAACAAGTATTGCAGATATTAACTGGAAATTTATCTCCTAGTGCGACCTGCAAAAATACTTAACGATAAGAATATGTATAAATGGTCACCTCGCTATATACTCACGCTTACAGAAGTTAATTCCATAATTAAATCAGATATTAATTTATTATTGAACGAGTGGTTAAACATATTATAACGATCTTTATTCAGCTTCAGACATGTTCGACACACTAAATCCATAATATTGTTCTTCGATTCAATCGATACCAATTGTTGCTGCTGCATTTGAAAACTAGACCTAAGACAGGTCAGAGCTGATAATACTTAAATAAGTAACACAATTTTATTTAATACGATTATTAATGAGCAATAAAATTCATTTCTTAAATATTTATTTTCCTGTCTTGGTTAGAAATTCTGTATTAACCAATTAGCTGACGTTTAGGAACATTTAGGAAATGTCAAACTTTCCAAGTGTTGCCAACTAAATATTGTAAGTCGGCTGTGGTGTTTAAATAAAATTCCGCTAGGTGGTGCTGTGTTATAAGCAATGTGGCCAACCAGAGACAAAGAAAGTGCAAATAGACAAATCCAGTGTTAATTATTGGTGTAATTATTTTGTATAATACTAATAATTTGCGAAGATTTTACTTGAAATCATGCTTTTACTTATGCAGAGTTAATCGGCCCCGTGCTGGGGCGCGATAAGCCCCCAAGAGATATAAAGATGCACGCATTAGAGGTACAAATTCAATTGTTTCTAACCTAAAATTAAAATAATTTAGTGATAAACTCATTGTATTATCATTGAACAAATAAGCACTTGAGATATACGGAAAACATTCTGAGAACATGTTTAATTGTTAGATATTAATAATCGAGATGTAACTTAAAGAGGGTGACTATTAAATCATCAGGATGGCAACGAAGAATTTACAAAGCACTATAGCAGATATTGTGTGTAGGGTGTGCTTGAAAATGAACAAAATTAAATTTAACATATTCGAACACCAGCAGGACGATAAGTTTGTCGTTGATATGATAGCTGATTGCACCTCAATAAAGGTAGGTTATGTTTGGAAAATTTGGACACCCTGTATCTTAATAATATTTTTCAGGTGCAAAAAAATGATGGATACCCTTGTAATATCTGCAACGATTGCATGGAGAAACTCAATATTGCGTACGATTTTCGAATGATGTTACTTCGATCTAATATAGAACTTTCCAATTTTTACCAACTAAAAGAATCAGAATTTAGTATAGTCGACGAAATTAAACACGAAACTATTATTAAAACCGAACATACTAAACAAACAGCAATTACTAATGATGGAGTACAAATTTCATTAGATTTATCCCTAAATAAATTAAATGCGGACGAACATGATAAAAACACTACAGAAGAATCGAAGGAGGTTTATTGCGAAAATGAAGTCCCGATTAAAGAAGAATTATTTGACGAAACTAAAATTGAAAAGGATTACATATCCTCGGATGATGGAAATGCTGCGTTCGATGATTCAGACTCGGATACCGCAGGGAGTTCAGATGACTCGTCAGTATCGGATAACAAACAAGGAGAAAAACCGAAATCAACGTCGGTTAAAAATAAAGCAAATAAGGTTAGGAAAAAGAGTGGCAATATTAAAAACCATAACGAAAAGCAAGCTGAATTGCTAGATAACCCAGACTATCAACGGATAATTAATAGCGGTTTAAGCAAGAAAGAAAAGGATCGGGAAACAGTGTATTGCGGTGAATGTAATAAGACTCTCAGCTTTCGATATTATGTCGCTATACATGCTTACACCCACACCGGAAATGTACCATTTAAGTGCCAGCAATGTGATAAGTGTTACCCGAAAGAATCCCTGCTCAGAAAACACATGCGATCCCATTTTCAAACTAGAGACTTCGCTTGCGACGAGTGCGGTAAAGCTTTCTTTAAAAAGCAGCAATTACAATACCACAAAGCTTCGAAACATTCCGAAGAGCGACCTCACAGGTGTAACGTTTGCGATAAAACATTTAAAATCCCATCGGCTTTATGGAAACACGCCTTAATTCATGTTAACGATAAGAAATACGTTTGCGAGATCTGCGGTAAGGGTTTCGTCGAAATGGTAGGCTTAAATAAGCACAAAGTGACTCACACGACTGAAAAGAATTTCGTTTGCCCAACTTGCGGTAAAGCTTTTATGAGGAAACGAACATTAGGATGGCATCTTAAGAAACATCTCGATGATAAACCGTACATTTGTAGTTATTGCGGGAAGAGGTTTCATTGCACTACGATATTGAAGAATCACATATTGATTCATACGGGAGCAAAACCTTTCGCTTGTGAGATCTGTGGTAAAGCTTTTAGGCAACGATCTTGTATAGCGAGACATATGAGGATACACACGGGAGAGACACCATATCCATGTAAATTGTGCCCGTCTAGCTTTAAATATTCTCATCACTTATTGAATCATATGAAAGTTCACGAGAAGGAACTTGTGCAGGGGCAAGAAATTAAGCCATCGGTGGATGAGTGAATAGAGTTACAGACTGTAAATCGTGTATATAGTAAGATTAGATATTGTTAGAATTGGATTGCACTATAGAATAAAATATTTTTACTTATTAGTTTCTCTTTCTTACTTTTGCCTAAAAAAAATATTTCCAATATAACATATACAGTGTGATGGGCTACATATGTAAACACTTGATTTCTTTGTACATATTTTTAAATACTTATTTAAATTAATAATTTATAATTTAATTTTCTGAAGAGGCTTCTTCAACATGAAATTTGTTCTGATTTAAAAAATATTTTTGTAACTAAATTTTCTCAAACTTCAAATTTTTAAAAATTTACATTTTTGATACTATCAATTTTTGAAAATTAAAAAAAATATATTTTTTTACAATTTAGACGTAATTATTAGAATTTTTGACAACTTAAGGATTTCTGAAATATCAAATTTTAATTAACCGATTTAAATTTTAAAATTTTTGGATTTGAAATTTTTTAAATATTTGAAATTTTTAATTTGTTGAAACTCAAATTTTGTAATTTTCAAATTATTGAAATTTTTTACAATAATTATCCAAGTGTGGACGAAATTTTTAGAATTTTTTACAAGCATTTCTGAAATATAAAATTTCAATTAATTTAATTTCTGAAATTTAAACATTTTCACGTTTTTGAAATTTTTAAAATTTTCGGATTTTAAATTTTTTACAATTTTTTAAAAAATTTGGAAATGTCATATTTTTAGAATTTTTGTTTAGAGTTTAGAATTTTTTTTATTGTTTTTAAGAATTAAGTAATTTTTAAAATCTATATAAGATATTTGACTTCTTGAAGGTATTTGTATATAAAATTCTGATATTTAAAATTTGTCAAAATTTTGAAGTTTTTTAATTAATTTTGTTGAAACTTATTTTTTAAATTTCTTACAATTTTGAAAATGTACACAATTTTTCGAATTTTTTAAAATTCTTTTAAAAATTTAGAAATACATATGTATTTGTTATGTAATCCTTTTAGAATTTTGTCTATTTAAAGAGCTTTGAATTTTTTTAATTGTTTTTAACCATTTTTAAGTAATTTTGAAAATTCACATAAGATATTTGACTTTTTGAAGATTTTTATAATTTTTAAGTTTTAAAATTCTGGAATTTAAAATTTGTCAAAATGTTGAAAAATGATTTGTAATTAATTTTTAATAGTCATTTTTTAATTTCTGACAATTCTGAAAATGTAGACGCAATTTTTAGAATTTTTGATAATTTTGGGATTTTTAAAATATCAAATTGCAATTACCTACATATGTACTTTAATTTTTGAAGTTTTCAATTTTAACATTTTTGGAATTTTTAATGTCTGCAATTTTTAATTTGTTGACTCAATTTTTTGTGATTTAGAAATTATTGAAATTTTTTGCAATAATGATCCAAGTGCAAACGTAATTTTTAGAATTTTTGACAACTTAAGCATTTCTAAAATATTAAATTTCAATTAATTTATTTTTTGAAATTTTAAACTTACATATTTTTGAAATTTTTGGGTTTGAAATTTTTTACATTTTTTTTAAAAATCCGGAAATGTACTGTCATATTTTTAGAATTTTTGTTTAGAATTTAGACTTTTTTATTGTTTTTAAGAATTGTTAAGTAATTTTTAAAATCTATATGACATATTTGACTTTTTAAAGGTGTTTATATAAAATTCTGAAATTTACAATTTTGAAGATTTTTAATTAATTTTTTGTCATTTTTTAAATTTATTACAATTTTGAAAATGTACAGAATTTTTCGAATTTTTTACAATTCTTTTAAAAATTTGGAAATGTTTATGTAATCCTTTTAGAATTTTGGCCATGTAAAGAGTTTTGATATTTTTTATTGTTTTTAACAATTTTTAAGTAATTTTGAAAATTCACATAAGATATTTGACTTTTTGAAGGTTTTTATAATTTTTAAGTTTTAAAATTCTGGAATTTAACATTTTTGAAAATGGTAAAAAACGCTTTTTAATTAATTTTTAATAATGTAATTTTTTTTAATTTCTTACAATTTTGAAAATGTAGACGCAATTTTCAGAATTTTTGATAATTTTGGGATTTTTAAGATATCAAATTGCCATTAACTACTTTAATTTTTAAAATTTTCAATGTTCACATTTTTGAAATTTTTAAATGACATTTTTAATTTCTTGAAACTCAATTTTTTGTAATTTTCAAATTATTGAAATTTTAAAATTTTTTACAATTATGCAAATATGTAGACGTAATTTTTATAATTTTTAACAACTTAAGGATTTCTAAAATATTAAATTTCAATTAAATAATTTAATTTTTAAAATTTTACACATTTTCGTTTTTGAAATTTAAAAAAAAATTGGAAATGTCATATTTTTAAAATTTTTGTTTAGTGTAGTTTAAAATTCTGAAATTCAAAATTTTGAAAAATGTTTTTTAATTAATTTTTTGAAACCGTAATTTTTTTAATTTTTTACAATTTTGAAAATGTACACAATTTTTTACAATTCTTTTAAAAATTTGCAAATGTTCGTTATGTGATCCTTTTAGAATTTTGGCTATGTAAGAGTTTGATATTTTTTATTGTTTTTAACAATTTTTTTTAGTAATTTTGAAAATTCACATGATATTTCACTTTTTGAAGGTTTTTATAATTTTTAAGTTCTAAAATCTTGAAACTAATTTAATTTTTGAAATATTTAAGATTTCTAACAATTTCATTAATTGAATTTAAATTTTCGGTTTCAAATTTTTGAAATAATTGTAATTCCCAAAATATCGTCGGGAGATGCTACAATATTAAACACAAAATATGTACCTACAAAATTACAAAACTTGAATTAAAAATTAGTTAAAAATCTAAAAATGTAAAAAATTTGCAACTCAAAGATTCAAATTGAAATATTATATTTTATAAATTTTCAAAACTCCTTTAGAAAGTCACAAATTCTAAAAACATTAGGTTGCAAAAATTTCTAAATTTGTTGAAGAAATTGTGAAAAAAAAAATTTCAAAATGTGAAATCCTATAAATTTTAAAAATTAAATTAGTTAATTAAAATTTGAAGAAAATTAGTTCTTAAAATATTATTATTAAATATATTAATTTAATTAATAATATTTTAAGAATTCTAAAATTGTCGAAAATATGTAATATGTATTTTGAATTTAAAAAATTAAATGTCATTTATTACACAATTACAAATGTCAAGAAATCGTAAAATATTGAAAATTGAACTTGAACTGAATCAAATTTTAAAAATTGTAAAAATTTCAAATATTTTAAAGTGTCAATATTTCAAGAACTATCAAAATTTTAAATGTTAAAAAAAAAATGAGAAAAACTGAAAATCATAATTTTAAAAACTTCAAACTAGAAATTCCAAAGATTTTCGAAAAAGACAAAAAAAAATAATTAGAAAATGGAGCCTTTCGTAATAATAATAAATACGGTAAGGAATCATATCATCAGTTCGTTGATAGGTCCACAGCTTTCTGAGAAATTATAGCTGCTCTAAGCGTCTAGATTGTCAGAGTCAACTGTTTTCACAATTTGACAGCTATCCAAAATTTATGCCAAGATTACCAACTTACAAAGTTTTTACTTTATTTGACAGCTGTCAGACATTTTTTAATAATGATTATAATGTTCAAAATCGTAATGCAATAAAGAAGCTTGTTAAAATATAAAATATACTTTCATAGAGATTACATGTAATACTTACAAATCGTAACTAAATCTGCAATGCATACGAATATATTTAAAATACTATAATAATAATAGCATGTTTACAATTAATTATACAAGAATTAAATTAAGTAAAACAACTTTAATCACTAACATCACATTCCGCATTCTTTATTTCATGTTTCGCATCAAATTCTGCATTATTCTTTTCGTGTTTCATTACATGTTTTTTTAAGTGGTGCGAATATTTAAACTTCTCCGGGCAATATTTACAAGCAAACGGTGCTTCACCAGTATGTATCCGCATGTGTCTCGCAATACAACCGCGTTGTCTAAAACTCTTCCCGCATATCTCACAGGCATACGGTTTCTCCCCGGTGTGAATCCGAAGATGACTCTGCCAAGTCACTTTATATGCAAACTTTTTCCCGCACGTATCACACGAATATGGTTTCAATCCCAAATGTTGCTTCATATGTTTATCCAAGAGTTTTTTCACCGTGAACTTCTTCCCGCAGGTTGTGCATTCGAAATTTTTCTCATTAGTATGTCTGATTTTATGATCGTTTAAGGTGTTTTTATGTTTAAACGACTTACCACATTCGTCACAAACAAATCGTGTAGTATCTTCATGAGTGGCTTCATGCAGTTGCACATCTACAGGTTGCTTAAATGCTTTACCACAGATTTTGCACTTAAATGGTCTTTCATCTGTGTGTCGTAATCTATGTGTCTTTAATAAGTATTTCATAGAAAATGCTTTACCACAAATACTGCAGAGGAAATCCTTTTTGACCGGAGCATGTTTACGCATATGGCGAGGTAGGAGATATTTTGTGGGTGCACGAAAATCGCAGAAATCGCATTTAAATGGCAGATTTCCTATATGAGTATAAGCATGGACCGTAGTATAATAGCTATATCTGTACGATTTATTACAAATTTGACAATAAACTTTCTCGTGTGCTTTTGCTCTGCCACTCAATGCGGACTTCATTAATCGCATACAATCGGGATTATCGAGAAGTGCAAGTTGTTCTTCACTTATACAACCTGTAGCTATTACACCTTTTTTATTATTAATCCGATTTTTTTTCGAATCCGTTTCAATTTTGGAGGTGTTCAGACCCTCTTCCTGTAGCAACACAGTGTTTGTTTCATCAGTTAAAATTGATTCCGCAATACCATATTCATCTTCACCATGATCACTTGTGGGTGAATTTGCACAAGACTCCTCAACGATCAGTTCAAATGATTCATTTTTTATGTAAATATCTTGATCATATCCTTCTTTTATGATTATTTCAGCCTTTACGTTTTTATCGGTTTCGTCACATATATCATCGATAACTCCTTCCGATAATGTTTTATCAGATTTAATCACCATCTCCTTGAATTCCCATACAGAATTAAGCTTGTGTAAGCAATCATCGCACATATTAGCTGGGAGTTTATCATCATCCCGAATCTGTTGATATAAATGTTTTAATTAATTGAATTAGTGAAGTATTTCAAATTATTTTACTTACTACGATAGGTACACATTCCATTATTAATTCTGATATCAATTTATCGTTCTGTTTCTCTTCGAAAATATTCCAGGAAGTTACTTTAGTTTCTAGGCAAGTCCTACATCGATTTTGTGGTTCCATAGTTTTCGTAATTTTATTTAGAATCAACTATTTTGCGTCTTGTTTCTAATTAAGGATAATTCGTATGTGAAACTGATTAGAATTACTTATTTTGTGGATCAAAATAATGAAATTGGTTCGATAAACAACAGATTAATTTTAGGTTATGTTTGTTTTTTATCAAAATGACATTTTATCGTTTATATACTGTTGGCAACCATTTCTATTCTTTTAAATAAATTTGAGTGTCAAAATTCTGCCAGTTGTCAAATTGTAAAAACCTTAATTGTCCAATTTTTACAATTATAGATACTTGTCTGAAGACATCATTGTGAGAGCAGTTCTATTTCTTAGAATTTCGAATGTGTTAACTATTAAATTTATGACAGCTGTCAATTTGAAAACCATTATTTCTGAAATCTATAAGACAGTTAAGAGCCCCTATAATTTCACCGAAAATTGCGGAACTATAACTAAATTTCTTTCCTTACACCGTCTACCGATCTAAAGATGTTTCCTGCAATTCTGATCACAGTAACGGTTAAAAAAAATCTGACAGCTGTCAGATTAAATAAAAACGCAGTTTTTCCAGTGTTGACAATTGTAGCTGTTAAAAGACGGCGGATAACTATGCAAATGTAAGATTAGTTGTTTTCCAAGAGTTTGATTGTGGTAATGACAAATTTTTGACAGCTGTCAAACTGTAAAAACAGTTACCTCTGACAATCTAGACGCTACAATTTCTCAGAAGGCCGTGGACCTATCAATGAATTTATTTGCTGACTGCGTAATGATTTTTTTTTACAATTGTGAGTGTGAAAATTCTGACAGCCGTCAAATTCTAAAAATCTTATTTTTCTAATTCTGTCAATTAGGAGAGCAGTTCTGAATCTGTTTGTTAAAGTTGTGACAGCTGTCAATATTTATACATCATTATTGCTTCATTGTCTACCAGGTTGACTATATTGTATGCCAACATTGGAAGAGCTGAAAACATCCGAAAATTTCAAAAATTCAGAAAATCGGTTCGTTATAGATCCACGGTCATCTGAGAAATTATAGTGGCTATAAGCGTGTCAATTGTCAAAGGCAACTGTTTTCACAATTTGACAACTATCGAAAAATTCTGTCAGAATCATCAACTTTCAAACTTTTTATATAATTTGACAGCTGTCAGATATTCTTTTAAGGGTTATAATGTTCAAAATGGTAACGCAATAAGAAGCTTGTTAAAATATAAAATAGATTTCCATAGAGATTACAGGCAATATTTACAAATCGTAATTAAATCTATAATACATACGAATACATTTAAAATACTATAATAATAGTAGCATGTTCACAATTAATTATACGAGAATTAATTTAATTAAATCAATTTTAATCACTAGACTCACGTTCTGCATTCTCTAGTTCATGTTTCACATCAAATTCTTCATTATCCTTCTCGTGTTTCATTACATGATTTTGTAACTGTTGCGAATATTTAAACTTCTCCGGGCAATATTTACAAGCATACGGAGCTTCGCCAGTATGTATCCGCATGTGTCTCGTAATACAAGCACGTTGTCTAAAACTCTTCCCGCATATCTCACAGGCATACGGTTTCTCTCCCGTGTGAATCCAAAGATGATTCTTCCAAGTCATTTTAACTGTAAACTTTTTCCCGCAAATATCACACGAATACGGTTTCAATCCCAAATGTTTCTTCATATGTAAATTCAAGCATTTTTTCACCATGAACTTCTTCCCGCAGGTTGTGCATTCGAAATTCCTCTGATTAGTATGTCTGATTTTATGATCGTTTAAAGTGTTTTTATGTTTAAACGACTTACCACATTCATCACAAACAAATCGTGTAGTATCTTCATGCCTGGCCTCATGCTGTTGCACATCTAACGGTTGCTTAAACGCTTTACCGCAGGTTTTGCACTTAAATGGTCTTTCGTCTGTGTGCCGCAATCTATGTGAATTTAATACCTGTTTCGTAGAGAATGCTTTACCGCATATACTGCAGAGGAAATCCTTTTTGGCTGGAGCATGTTTACGCATATGGCGAGGTAGGAGATGTTTGTTGGGTACACGAAAATCGCACAAATCGCATTTAAACGGTAGATTTCCTATATGAGTATGAGCATGGACCGTAGTATAATATTTATATGTGTACGTTTTATTACAAACTTGACAGTAAACTTGCTCGCGTGCTTTTGCCCTGTTACTCAATTCGGACTTCATTAATCGCATACAATCGGGATTATCGAGGATTTCAAGTTGTTCTTCACTTATACAAGCCGTAGCTGTTGCAGCTTTTCTATTTTTGATCTGAGTTTTTTTCGAATTCTTTTTAATTTTAGAAGTATTCGGACCTTCTTCTTGTACTAATGCAGTGTTTTTTTCGTCAGTTAAAATTGATTCCGCAACACCATCTTCATCTTCTCCATGATCACTTGTGGGTAAATTTACACAAGACTCTTCAATGATCAGGTCGTCTGATTCATTTTTTATGCAAACGTCTTGATCATCTCCTTCACTTATGGTCATTTCTTTCTTTATGTTTTTATCGGTTTCATCACATATATCATCGATAAATCCTTCCGATAATGTTTTATCAGATTTAATGACCATCTCCTTGAATTCCCATACAGACTTAAGCTTGTGTAAGCAATCATCGCACATATTAGCTGGGAGTTTATCATCATCCCTAATCTGTTGATATAAATGTTTTAATTAATTGAATTAGTGAAGTATTTCAAATTATTTTACTTACTACGATAGGTACACATTCCATTATTAATTCTGATATCAATTTATCGTTCTGTTTATTTTCGAAAATATTCCAAGAAGTTACTTTAGTTTCTAGGCAAGTCCTACATCGATTTTGAGGTTCCATAGTTTTCGTAATTTTATTTAGAATTAACTATTTTGCGTCTTGTTTCTAATTAAGGATAATTCGTATGTGAAACTGATTAGAATTATGTACTTATTTGTAGATCAAAATAATGAAATTAGTTCGATTGACAACAGATTAATTTTAGGTTATGTTTGTTTGTTTTGTGTGAGAGTGACATTTCATCGTTTACCTACTGTTGGCAACCATTTCTATTCTTTTAAACAAATTTGAGTGTGAAAATTCTGCCAGTTGTCAAATTGTAAAAGCCTTAATTGTCCAATTTTGACAATGATAGATACTTGTCTGAAGACATGATTGTGAGAGCAGTTTTATTTCTTAGAATTATGTGTTAATAACTATTAAGTTTATGACAGCTGTCAATTTGAAAACCATTATTTCTGAAATCTATAAGACAGTTAAGAGCCCCTATAATTTCACCGAAAATTGCGCAACTATTACTAAATTTGGTTCCTTACACTGTCTACCGGTCTAAAGATGTTTTCCGCAATTCTGATCACTGTAACGGTTAAAAAAAGTCTGACAGCTGTCAGATTAAATAAAAACGCAGTTTTTCCAGTTTTGACAATTGTAGCTGTTAAAAGACGGCGGATAACTATGCAAATGTAAGATTAGTTGTTTTCCAAGAGTTTGATTGTGGTAATGACGACATAAATTTTTGACAGCTGTCAAACTGTAAAAACAGTTACCTCTGACAATCTAGACGTTACAATTTCTCAGAAGGCCGTGGACCTATCAACGAATTAATTTTTTTTACAATCGTGAGTGAAAATACTGAGAGTTTGTTCCCATAATTTGACAGCTGTCAAAAATGTCAGGATCATCAACTTTCAAACTTTTTATATAATTTGACAGCTATCAGATATTCTTTTAAGGGTTACAATGTTTAAAATAGTAATGCAATAAAGAAGCTTGTTAAAATATAAAATATATTTTCATAGAGATTAAATGTAATATTTACAAATCCTAATTAAATCTATAATACATACGAATATATTTAGAATACTATAATGATAATAGCATGTTCACAATTAATTATACAAGAATTAAATTAATTAAAACAACTTTAATCGCTAAAATCACGTTCTGCATTCCTTATTTCATGTTTCACATCAAATTCTGCATTATTCTTCTCATGTTTCATCACATGATTTTGTAACTGCTGCGAGTACTTAAACTTCTCCGGGCAATACTTACAAGCATACGGTGCTTCACCAGTATGTATCCGCATATGTCTTGTAATACAAGCACGTTGTCTAAAATTCTTCCCGCATATCTCACAAGCATACGGTTTCTCCCCGGTGTGAATCCAAAGATGATTCCGCCAAGTCATTTTAACTGTAAACTTTTTCCCGCAAATATCACAAGAGTACGGTTTCAATCCTAAATGTTTCTTCATATGTAAGTCCAAGCATTTTTTCAGCATGAACCTCTTCCCGCAGGTCGTGCATTCAAAATTTCTCTGATTAGTATGTCCGATTTTATGATCGCTTAGAGTTTTTTTGTGTTTAAACGATTTACCACATTCATCACAAACGAATCGTTTAGTATCTTCATGCCCGGCTTCGTGCTGTTGCACATCTAAAGGTTGTTTAAATGCTTTCCCGCAGATTTTACACTTAAATGGTCTTTCGTCTGTGTGTCGTACTCTATGGGAGTTTAATTTCTGTTTCGTAGAGAATGCTCTGCCGCAAATACTGCAGAGGAAATCCTTAGTGACCGGCGCATGTTTACGCATGTGTTGATGTAGGAGGTGTTTCTTCGGTACACGGAAATCACAGAAATCGCATTTAAACGGCAGATTTCCTATATGAGTATGAGCGTGCACCGTAATGTAATATTTATACGTGTACGATTTATTACACACTTGACAGTAAACTTGTTCGCGTGCTTTCGCTCTGCTACTCAATCCAGACTCCATTAATCTCTTACAATCGGGATTATCGAGGATTTCAAGTTGCTCTTCGCTTAAACAAGTCGTAGTTATTGCACCTTTTTTATTATTGATCTGATTTTTTTTCGAATTCGTTTTAATTTTAGAAGTGTTCGGACCTTCTTCCTTTAGTGACACAGTGTTTTCTTCGTCGGTTAAAACTGATTCCGCAACACTATCTTCATCCTCCCCGTTATCACTCACTGATAAATTTAGACAAGACTCGACAGTGATCTGTTCAACTGATTCACTTTTTACGTAAAGATCTTGATCGCCTTCTTCTTTTATTACCATTTCTGCCTTTACGTTTTTATCGGTTTCATCACTTATATCATCGATAACTTCTTCCGATAATGTTTTATCAGATTTAATCACCATCTCCTTGAATTCCCATACAGAATTAAGCTTGTGTAAGCAATCATCGCACATATTAGCTGGGAGTTTATCATCATCCCGAATCTGTTGATATAAATGTTTTTATTAATTGCGTTAGTGAAGTATTTCAAATTATTTTACTTACTACGATAGGTATACACTCCATTATTAATTCTGATATCAATTTATCGTTCTGCTTCTTTTCGAAAATATTCGAAGAAGTTACTGTAGTTTCTAGGCAAGTCCTACATCTATTTTGAAGTTCCATAGCTTTCGTAATTTTATTTAGAATTAACTATTTTGTGTCTTGTTTCTAATTAAGGATAATTCGTATGTGAAACTGATTAGAATTACTTATTTTGTGGATCAAAATGATGAAATTAGTTCGATTGACAACAGATTAATTTTTGGTTATGTTTGTTTGTTTTGTGTCAGAATGACATTTCATTTACCTATCAATGCAGATTTTTTATTTACTGTTGGTAACCATTTCTATTTTTTAAACATTTCACGAGTGTCAAAATTCTGCCAGTTGTCAAATTGTAAAAACCCCATTTTTCTAATTTTGACAATTGTACTTGTCTGAAGACCTCATTGTGAGAGCCGTTCTATTTCTTAGAATTTCGAATGTATTAACTGTTAAATTTGTGACAGCTGTCAATTTGAAAACTACTATTTCTGAAATCTAAGACAGTTGGAGTTTACAGAATTTCCCCGAAAATTGCGAAACTTATTTCCTTACACGGTCTAACGGTATGAAGATATTTCTTGCAATTTTCAACAGGTTGATTGAATCTGACAACTGTCAAATTAAATAAAAACGCAGTTTTTTCAATTTTGACAATTGTAGGTGTTAAAAGACCGCAGACAGGTATAAAAAAACAAGATTAGTTCTTTTTCTAGAGTTTGATTGTGGTAATCATAAAAATATTTTTGACAGATGTCAAATTTTAAAAACAGCTACCTCAAACAATCTACACGGTTATAGCCGCTTATATGATTTCCCAGAAGGCTGGGGACCTATCAACGAACTTATTTTCTTACTGTGCAATGATTTCTTTTTTTTTTACAATTGTGTCAAAATTTTGACAGTTGCCAGATTCTACTTTTGACAATTGTACTAGTCTAAAGACGTCATTGTGACAGATGTCAAATTGAACACCATTATTTCTGAAATCTGAGTGGTCCGTGCAGCCTGTATAATTTCTCTAGCACTGTAAAAGGTGTCGAAGCCCAAAAACTGCGTAATGTTATTTCCTTTTCTGCTACTTGTATGAGGGTGGACTATATTGTATTCTAACAAAAGAAGAGTTAAAAAGAACCGTAAAATGTTCTTCAAATCTGTCTTTATTCTCATTAACCATAATATTGCAATGATTTTACATTTTCATTCATTTTCAACCTTCGCTTCCAATTGAGATTCATCCTTATGGTGTATCCTCTTGTGATTGACTAAATGATGCCGGTACTTAAACGCAGATGCACACAAATTGCAGGGATACGGGGTTTCCCCCGTATGAGTTCGCATATGAAGTATAAGAACGGAACGTGTTCTAAACTTCTTACTGCAGATTTCACAGTTAAAAGGCTTCTCCCCTGTGTGTATCAGCATATGCTGCTTCAATAACATGCTCAAACGGAAAGTCCTACCACACTGATCACAAGCGTAAGGCCTTTCACCTGTATGCACTAGAGTATGTGTCTTCAACGTTCTTTGATAAGCAAATTTTTTCCCACATATTTTACAAGGGAAATTCTTCTCGCTGTAATGTATCCGTTTATGGTAGGTTAGCGCTCCTAAATCAACGAAAGCTTTACCGCAGACTTCACATATGTGGGTTTTCTCATTGTTGTGCAGCTTAATATGTTTCTGTAGCGGAAAGATGAGTTTGAAAGTTTTACCACAAATATCGCATTTGTGCGGTCTCTCAGTCGAGTGGACTTGGAGCTTGTGGAATTTTAACGCCGCAGCTCGGAAGAATGATTTGTCGCATAAATCGCAAGGGTGGTTCCGAGTTTTAACGTGCTTTAACATATGCTGTTTGAGTACTGTGCGTTTTGGAAAACGCATCTCACATTTTTCACATTTGAACGGTAAATTTCCGGTGTGGAGATGTGCATGTACTGTGACGAAATATTGGAAGCTAAACGATTTATTACAGTCCGGGCAATAAACTGGTAAAAGTGTTTTTTCACGTCTAGTTATGGGTAATTGCACTATTCGCTTGTAATCGGCATTATCTAATAACTCAGCCTGTTTCTCGTTAACATTTCGAGACGTATTTAATCTTTTATAATTACGTTTCTTCTGATTTACAATCGGAGCAGTTTTCGCAGTTTCTTCTATAGCTTTTTCGCTTTCATTTAAATCATCTATACAAGAATTAGAATCATCTATATCATCGTTACGAAATTCGTCAGATATATCTTTTTCTTTATCGCAAACGATAACATGATCGTCGTTCTCCTCTTTAATTTGATTATCGTCTAAATCTTCTAATTCCAAATCATTCTGTTCAGTTTTAACTTCCTCCTTAAATTCGTGTTTATCGGGTTTTTTCGGTTTGGGTTTAACGGTCTTCGTCTTGTAAAAATTATGTAATTTTATGTCAGAATCGATAACAGACAATCTAAATTCCCAAGCAATATGGAGTTTTTCTAAACATTTATTACATATATGCACTGGAAAACCATCTTCTTTCCGCATCTAAAGTATGAACGATATAAAACATTATATTAACGTTAGCAATGAGAATGTGACAATTTTACCTTAACCGGAATACATTCCATTATTAAATTGCACACTATTTTATTGCATTGCGTGTATTCGAATATATTCTGCTGCTTCTTGTTAATTTTTAAACAAGTTCGACAAACGAGATCCAAGATATTACTTTTTAGATTTAAAGTGGCCATTCTATCAGATTCTAGTTTATATCTAAAATATTGCACTAAATTTTAAGGTATATTTCCTAAATATTTCAATAATTATAATAAATAGAGTTAAAATAGAAGAAAATTCCTCATTTTGTTGTTGTTATGTACTATTTATATTACATAACCTCACTTTTTTATGTACCAGCAGTATTCCCATCTATATAACACTAAAAATTTGATAAAATTTTTCTAAAACGCTGTTATATCTCTATCGTCCCACGTGAAATAATGACCTTAAATAATGGAAACTCTTGCATAATATTTAATTTTCTCCGGATATTTAGATTTTTTTTTAATAAAAAATCGATATCGTTAAGGGTAGTTAGTTCTTGTGCGAGTAGCAATCCTGTCTGTCAATTCTTGCGTTTGTAGTTCTCACGATTCGCAAGCATTTTAAGTTGGTACTCCTAAGGCAGCTAAAAATCACTAAATAATGCGCTTTATCACTGTGAATCACTATTAAATATCACGGAATTTAGCGATTTTCTTGTGAAGGTACCATCTCAGAATGTCCGCAAATTTGAAAAATTGTTTGTGAGATCAAGGTTATTAGTTTCATTTTAGGGGAAAGATCGTCATTCAGTATTGATATTCTCTTTATTTTACAGTTTTTAATTAGTACAAAATTAGAATTAGAATAAAAATAAATTTGGTAGCTTTGAATAAGTATAGAACATTTTCTTATTTGAAGGTTGGCAACGCGTTAATAAATGTCAAAATTTAGGGCTAAGAAAATATTTCTATTGTAGCTCGTTTTTGTAATTAATAAACTGTTAAATCCTTTAAATAATTAAACATGAATTAATCACAATAACAGAATTATCAATAAATACGAAAATAATAGGAATGGAGAATCAAGTTGAAGAAATTCAAAGAATAATTTGTAGAACATGTTTAGGAATGCCTGATAAATATTTTAATATCTTCGAGAATTTTGAGAATAAATCGATACCAAATTTACTCTTGGAAAACACAACCGTTAGGGTAGATAAAATTTAATTCTTATAAACGATCCTATTAAGCTTTTAATACAATTTTAGGTAGCGAAAGGTGATGGCTTTCCCTCGAATATATGCGATAGTTGTTTAAATAAACTATTCGCAGCTATTGCCTTTAAAAATATGGCTATCGAATGTGATAAAAGGTTGCGTAAACATAACACCGCCAATAGAGACCAAGAAAATGCTGAAGTACCTATTAAGTTGGAAGATTTAACTGATGATGTGGAAGGATGTTTCGATTCTAAAGAAATTCCTTTAATAAATGATAATATAACACAGGAGATCGCGGATTATGATAAAAAACCCTGTATTACGAATACTGATAGTGATGATGATAATTCGGAAAATATCCATAATACGATAGGCGAAATAGATGGTGATGATGGTTTAGAAGAATTGCCCCTAAAACCTGATGATTTTCATGCCGATTTGCATGGAGAAAATGGAAAAGATGTTATAAATCCTGACGCAAAGAAGGTGTATCTCACGAAAAAGGAGCGCAATAGTAAAGTAGTGTATTGTAAGGAATGTAAACGAACGTTCGGATATCGTTACTATTTCGAAGTACATGCAAAGAATCACATCGGAGATACACCGTTTAAATGCGATGTGTGCGGTAAAGGATTCGTCCGACGATTCCTGCTAAATATACATAAAGTGCGGCATTCTGACGATAGACCGTTTTCGTGTGAAATTTGCAACAAAAAATTCAAAACTAACCCTTCACTTCAGAATCATCAAGCTGTACATCGGGATGAGAAGCCCTTCTCTTGTAAGTTATGTCATAAAAGCTTCAAAGGTATGAACAATTTAAAACTTCACGAATTGAGACACGATAACATCAAAGACTTTGTCTGCGACATCTGCGGTAAAGCTTTCATCGATAAAGCGGGATTGGCCAGTCATTCGGTCACTCATAAAACCGATCCCGACGTTCCCTGTCCTGACTGCGGCAAAATGTTCAGGCACGAAGTGAAAATGAAGAATCATCGTAAAATGATGCACAGCGGTAAAAGACCTTACGTATGTGATTATTGCGGGAGAGATTTTCGGTGTAAACAAGTTTTAGTGAGTCATGTGCGAATCCATACCGGTGAGAAACCGTTTACCTGCAAGATTTGTAGTAAATCCTTTCGGCAAAGGACTGTACTTAACTTACATATGCGGACGCACACTGGTGAGAGCCCTTATCATTGTAAATTGTGCCCGAGAAAGTTTAAATACTCACATCACCTGCAGAGTCATATGAAAGTGCACGCTACCAATGAATAAAATAAAAAAAATCGATGTTGTATAGTGTTATAAACGAAAGATGTGGAAATTATAATAAATGCGGTGTCTGGTTTAGTAATAGTAATAAATAAAATTAATTTATTGACGTGTATAATTGGTTTATTCTATTTAGATACATTTCCAATATTATTATGAATATATAGGCAACTAAACATGCATAGTAGCCGCAGAATGTGGATATAGGCAACTCTCTTAGCGAAATGTCACACAATAATACACGCCATCTGTTTTTATTGCGGAGAAAATCATTCTCCGCAATTGACATATCTGCAACTGAAGGTTCGATTCATAGCTAGACCGGAAAATTCTTAATTTTTAGAAAAATGCCCTCAGGGAAAACTGAATTAATTAATTGATTATGATAGTAAAATATTTTAACGTAGTTATGTCAAAATATTTGACGTTGTCACAGTTAAATACCAAACTTTCTCATATTTGACGTTTAAACATCATTTTTTTTTTCATATTTGACATTTAAATGTCAAACATGATATAATAATATCAAACTTTATAGATATTTGACATTAAATGATAAATGTCGTTAAAATATTTGACGTTTAGACGTCTAAATTTTCCATATTTGACGTTTAGACGTCTAAATTTTCCATATTTGACATTTGAACGTCAAACTTTTCTATATTTGACGTTTAAACGTCAATCTGTTTCCATATTTGACATTTAACGGTCGAGTACGTACAAGTTTGGCATTTAAATGTCACAACCTGAAACGAGTTCGATGTTTGCCTGCCAAATAAGAAGAAATTTTGACATTTCAACGTTCAAAACATGAAAAAAATAAATCTTATTGTTAGTTGCAACTCAGTTTTAATCCGCGTTTCAAATTCATTGTTGAAATCATCCGGTAATTGTCAGATCTAATTTGACAGCTGTCAGACTCATTGTGACAACTATCGATATTATTTTTACTTAATTGGGCGGCCGTTATATTCGAAATTGTTTGTAGGATTTGTCATAATTTGGAAATTATTTCATGGCACTGAAAAAAACTTACGTCATATTTTGAAATATTTTTGTCGCAAGATTCCGAAGTAAAGCTTGTTGATAACAATAACAACAACATTAAATAAGAAAAAGTAAGAAAAATGGCTAATAAGGACATGAATCGATTCAATGGGTTTATCACATTAATCACCTATCCAATATAGGCAACCAAACATGCACATATTAAATATCTACACTTGCGCCATCTTACGGATGAGAGCTAAAGGTGATGGTTAGAACTTGTTTATTACAATGCTAATAGAGGCCTCTTAGTATTTTCAATTTTTCTTAATATTTTTTGAAGAAATAAATATTTGTTTTAGCGCTTTTGGGAAGTAGTTTTATTTTCTTCAGAACAAGAACAATTATCTATCCAAAAAAAATCAATATTTAACAACTTTTAATCCAAGAAGTTTCTGAACGTACCCAAATCAAATCAAACATTAGTTTTTCCACACTTTATTCTTAAAGCTAATTTCTTAATTAATATTTTCTCTTTAAATACGACAAAACATCGCAAATATTATAAATAATTAGCATATGAAATAAAATTTTATAACCCGGAAAAAAACGGGCGGATACTATTCTAATCTACTACGCTTGGAAGTTAACCATATTTTGACATTTCTAAACTAAACAAAGTTTGAGGTTAGTTTTTTTAATTACAAACATTTTCCAGGTATTTTAACCATTTCTTAAAGCAATAATATGGTAATATGGGCGATTATTATTGTTAGAATTAATTTAATACAAGTAATAAATAAAATTAGCACTACTACAGCGATAAAATCCAATCAGATTTAGATTAAATTACAAGATGGAAAAACTGAACCGATTCACCCTAGAAACCTCAACTAACACTATATGCCGTACTTGTTTAAAACATCAGAGAAAATTCTATAACATTTTTAAACACATCGTAGATAAACGACCAGTCATAAACATGCTGGTAGAGTGCGCAGCTCTAAACGTAAGTCGTATTTAATATTTAACTGTGATCGAATAAGAATTAATCAATATATTTAAATAGGTGGAAATAAATGATGGTTTACCGCAAAATATCTGTTGTGCTTGCATGACGAAACTAACGGTAGCATGTCGCTTTAAAATAATGGCCAACGATTCAGACGTTATGCTTCGGAAGATTGTACAGAATAAAATTTCACTTGACGATATGGAAGTGCCTAAAAAGGAGATCGATTATTTGTGGTGTAAAAGCGAGAATGTTGTCGATTTTGTGATAGACAAACCAGTAAACGTAAATTCTGGATTAGATGATAAGGAGAATGTGTCCGATTATATTTTACCTAAAAATGAGGCAGCTGAGGAGAAACAAGAAGGTAGGTTAGCTTAAATTAATTTGAATCGAAATTTTTATCGCATTTAAGTTAATGTTAGTTAAAAAGTTTGACAGATAAAAGTGAGGTTAAAATTGTTTAAAAAGGCAGTGGCGTCTCGTCTAGTTTTATCGAGGAGGTTACAAAATTTACATTATAACGTTTATTTTTGCAGATAGTTTACCGATGGATGTGGTTTTTTCTGAAAAAGAAGATGCTGACCCTCCTTTAATAGATAACGATGATAATTGCTCGGATTCTCCTGATATCAAGGCGAATTCGTCGGAAAACGAAGAGGAAGAAGAAGAAGAGGTAGAAACGAAAGTGTCAATTACGCCAAAACGAAAATGTGCTTTAAGTAAAAAAGAACAAGATCAAAAAACGCTATTATGTAAATATTGTAATAAACTATTCTCGTTTCGATATTATTTCGATATACACGTGCATCAGCATACGGGGAACACCCCGTATAAGTGTGAAGTTTGCGACAAACGATTCGCGAAACGTTCGATGTTAAACAAACATAAACAGATTCATTCTGATATGAAGCCGTATCAGTGCAACGTCTGCGGTAAAAGGTTCAAATATTTAAGCAACATACATAATCACAAAGTGATACACTCGGAACAAAAACCGTATAAATGCGATATTTGCAACAAAGAATTTAAAGTCCCCGGAAGCTTGCGGATACATATCAGGAGACATGCGGGAGATCGACCTTATATTTGCGAGATTTGCGGGAAATCCTTCATATTTAAGGGCGATCTAGGTACGCACGTCGAAACCCACAATAAAACTAAGAATTTCATCTGTCCGAAGTGCGGGAAAACGTTCGCGAATAAAACGTCCTTAAAAGTCCATCTAAAACGTCACTCTAATTATAAACCGTACACTTGTGACAGATGCAATAAGAGTTTCTCGACGAATACGATACTGCAACACCACATTTTGATCCATACAGGCGAGAAACCTTTCGCCTGCAATATCTGCGGTAAGGCGTTCAGACAGGCGGCTTGTCTTCCGCGACATATGAGGATACATACCGGGGAAACCCCGTATCCGTGCGAGAAGTGCCCGTCTAAGTTTAAGTATAAGCATCATTTGTTGAATCACATGAAAACGCATTCTTGAGAGTTAATTTTTAGTGTTTCTGTATGATAATAATTTTGGGATGTAATGTGTTCTAAAGTTCGATTTTGTATAATTAATGATGTAAATAAATAAAGTGATTGCTTAGTTTTCTTGTATTTTATTTCAAAAAGATGGAGATAAAATTCAAAATATGTATATCTGCTTTAATTTGGCAACATTTTATTAAAGTCGGGTGTGCTGCAACTTCACACCTATTCAATGAGGTTTGCGGTGAAATTTGACGACACAATTATGGACGCCATCTATTTATGTTGCAGAGAATGATTATTGAATGTATTTAACGGTTTGTTTCATAGCTATACCGGAAAATTATTATTTACGGAATGGCTTTTTTTTCAAAACATTTAACTACACAGCAAGGTCCTCTATGTATATCGACAACTTAAACAGTATTGTTTATGTGCTATAACCGTGTAGATGGATAAAACTCGACGAGATGACACTGCCTTTTTAAAAAAAATTTAACCTCACTTTAATCTGTCAAACGCTTTAACTAACATTAACTTAAATGCGATAAAAATTCCGATTCAAATTAATTTAAGCTAACCTACCTTCTTGTTTCTCCTCAGCTGTCTCATTTTAAGGCAAAATATAATGGGACACATTCTCCTAATCGTCTAATCCAGAATTTACGTTTACTGGTTTGTCTATCATAAAATCGACAGCATTCTCGCTTTTACACCACAAATAACCGATTTCCTTTTTAGGCACTTCCATATCGTCAAGTGAAATATTATTCTTTACAATTTTCCGAAGCATAACTTCTGAATCGTTGGTCACAACAAACCTCAAATTTTTAACTACCCTATTACAAAAATGGCGGTAAATTTAAACTACTGTCACTTTAAAATATTTATCTTGCATCAATCCCTTGCCTTCACGAGAATGCTTATTGATCTGTAAAACAATCATGAGAGAAAAAATTGTGTTTTAAATCAAAAATGAGCTCCCCCTTTATGGTCTGGTCATCGATTTCTTCCGTTTGAATGCTTCACAGAAAGGTTAATAGCTAGTTTAGAAGCCGTATGTGTATATGAATTAACTTGGCGTGATAATGCGTTAGTTGCTACCTATTAGGATAACTACTAGGTAGTTTACACGATTTTCCACTTGCATAGGTATGGGGTATCGTTATCATATCACGTTGATTATTTGGAAATTCCGTGCGTTACAGATTCCTTTTAAACACAATCGTAAATGTCACCGTCAGAATATTTATTACGTTTCGTTCTGTTTTAATAATGTACCGGTAAGGGAATGGAATACCTATACGTGAGACGGAATTGAAGCTTACTCAGCGGTGATAAGTTTTAAATTATACGAAACATACATTCTGAGGGAGTTTCTTCGCATGATTAAGGTTGGTAACATGTTATTGTAGAATGGATCTATATAGTCTGTCTATGTGATGAAATAAAATCGTACTCGGGTTTGATTTAGGTACGCAGTTATGAATAGAGATACGCTTCCGACATGTGGGGCACGTGAATATTGCAAAGGTTTTCGTGCATTTTGGCGACATTCCAGGGTTGTTAATATTTGCAACAGACATCTGACACTTTTATCGTAGTCAGCATGCCCAATTACATATATATTCAAAATTTTAGCGAAATCGGAGAGGTCCAGATTTTTTCTAAAAATCGCAATGGGTATATATGGAAAAAATGTGGATTTTTGACAATTTTCGAAGGGCGTTCGATTTCGTTCAAATTTTGGATATATACGTAATCCTCCATGCTGAATACGATAAAAGTGTCAGATTTGGCCTAATCGGCTTTATTGGGCAAAAAAACTATATAATTAGGAAGTGGGATCTCAAATTTCAACACCTTTTTAGGTATAATTTTCGACCATAAGGAGAAATATTTCTAAATGCAACCTATACATATTCCGGAAGCTGAGAAAATTTGCTACCGAATAGTGGTGAGAAGTCTGAAAATCGCGCGATTTCTGTACCGCTAAGAGTTGAAATGACAATATGCGGAGACAAATTGAAAATCTAGAGTGCGAGGGTGGAGGAGTTAGCTTCTGTTGCTCCATCTCATCAAAACTCTCCTTATGACAGTAATTCTTCTAACTAATTAAGTAATTAGAGGTTGGTAGAACTTTGCTTTCGAAAACATCAAATTATGACAGCTGTCAAAATTTGACATAAATTGTTATGCCGACATAACGAAAGAAATTGTTATAGATGGCTGTGAGGACATAAAGTATAGGGTTCAACTTTATCTGCAGCTGCCCTGCCCATCTTCTTGAGGCCTCGAGGGGTCATCACCAGGTGTAGTGAAAATGATCCAAGTCTCTAATCTTTTTGTCGTAGTCAAATTTTAGTGTCACACAATCTGCTAGTTGCATCAACTCTCTTAATTCTTGTGGAAATTGGAGATGATCCACTACGTCTTTTATTTTGAAGATTGTAAAGATATGGGTCGCAGGTCTAGCTGAAATCATCTTTTACCTTGTTAATAAACTGGATTTCAAAAGTGTGGTCTCCAAAACTGTTCAACTTCGCAAAATTCTGCACCAATTCTCCAATTTTTGTTTGGCTTTCAAATAACCTCAAACCCCAAACGAAGTATACCAAAGTTTGTATGCCAAAATCTGGTGAAATAACTAAGATACCACGAAATGATGCTTCTATGTTGAAATATCAAACAATCCAACCAAAATTTCTATTATGAACGTAAATTTAACCAAGTCGCATTTTAAGTATTCCAACATTCAATTCAATTTAAAAATTAAGCCAAAATTACCACCAAATTTCTTCGGGTTTTACCATTGGGACTTTGTGTTTAAAATTTTCTGATGTGGACGCATTTTCGTCATTTGGTAGTTATTTAGACTAGATTTAGGCTTGTGGAGAAGAATTGGGCCGCACCAGTACGATATCGATCCAGTTATTCCAGACGTTAAGCCCCAAACTATCGCCAAAATACCTACTGAAGGATTTGATTGGGAGAATATTTCTTTATTCGATAGCAAATTTTATCAGCTGTCAGAATATATACAGGTTGCATTTAGAAATATTTCTCCTTCTGACCAGAAATTTGAAAAAACCAAAACAGATTTTGAGGTTCTAGGCGCAATTTTTATATTTTTTGACCGAAAAAAGCTCTTTAG
>SMLS01055787.1:0-13110 GCA_004785975.1 Popillia japonica
CAGTAGCATATCGGTATATTTTGCATTGGTGTATTGGTGTGTAAGGCCATGATAAACCACGAAAAGTTAGGCTTTCTAAATAATTATTAGAGCATTTAAGAAACTTTTGAACTTTTGATAATTCAGGTATTTCAGATTTGACACTATTATTATTTAGCCATGCGAAATTCATAGGCGACTGGATTATTGTTTGCTTTTTTCGAACGCACGACCATAAGCACTTTTTTTCGTTTTTCTCGAAAACGAGTAAAAATAATAAAATTTTACAAGAGACATAATTTGATCATTTTTGAATACTCTATCGAATAAAAATTATTTCGTTTCTCTACTACAGACAGCAAAAAAAAATATGTTAATTTCCATAATGGTCATGCGTATTTTATCCACTTCCGGTATTAGTATTTTCTTGAAATTCTCTCAGAACATTCGTTGAATAATACTAACTGACCATGCCAAATTTTATTAAAATCGCATGAGCCGTTTAAAATTTATAATAAAAAAACTATTTGAAAATTTTAACTTCAAGGCTGCATAGCCACCAAACTAAGCGACTTTGGACTAAGATAAGTTTACTTAAATCTGCTTATTTTGATCTAAGGAATATGTGGTGGGCGTGTGTAAAGACCTTTTACAGACACCCTGTATATATATATATATACAGGGTGGGGCACCACATTCCCGTCGGTTTGTATACGAGAAACGAAGTAGTATTTAAAGTATTTTAAAAATCTTTTTACTAAAGGTTGTGTAGGTTTATTAGGAGCACATTTTAAAATTATTTGGAAATATACAAAGTGATCAAAAAAAAAGTTGCGTACCAAAGTAATGAAAATTTAAATGGAACCCCCTGTATATTTGTGCATATTTTGATACTGTAGGGTAAATAAAGGCTACTTACTGTTATATTCCCTATACCTAACTCAACCGGTTTTCGAGATATTTTAATATTTTTGAAACTGTAGATAAAAATTTAAAAGACAATTCTGTTTTACATATTTGAGCTAAATATTTTAAATTGTATTTATTGTTTATTCAAAGGATTAAACTTTATAACTAATTAAAGTTGATATCTAGAAATTATGTACGGTGTCTAAAAACAAGATTTCTTTTTGGTTGAATGTTATAGGCAAGAAATTCTCTTATGTTAACATTTAGATTCTAATGTCAATTTTTTTTAAAACTGTACTAGGGTTCCCTATACCCATCTCTTCTAGTTTTTTAGTAATTTATAGTTTCTTATTCTAAACATTAATTTCCTACCATTTAATTCTCAAAAGTTGATTTTGATGGAAACAAATGGCTAATTACCCATTAAACTAATCGTTTGATTGGTTTCGTTTCACAATAATGAAAAAACCTCTTAACTAAGTAAATAAAACTTTATTAAACAAATAACATTAAACAATGCTCGAAATGATGTCCATCAGTTTTAATGCATAAACGAATTTTCTCTTGACAAGACTGCTTCACTTTTGTTAAAATTTTTGGTGCTATAAAACGAAACGCTATTCTTGTTCGTTCTCTCATAAAGTCAGGTGTAGTTGGTGGTATATCGTACACTCTATCTGTAATATACCCACAGGAGGCTTAGGTCTGGGTATCTTGCTGGCCAATGCAGAGGGCCGCCGCGTCCAATTAACCTATTAGGATATTGCCTATCCAATTAATTTCTAACGTCAATATGAAAATGTGCGGGCGCACCATCTAATTGTAACCACATCCTCTGTCTAATATCAAGTGGTACATCTTCCAAAAGTACAGGCAAATGTTCTCTTAAAAGTCGAAGAAACATGGCGCCATTTAAAAGACCATCAAAAAAGAAAGAACCTATCACCAGCGTTCCAATTATTCCACCCCACACATTGACACGTCGTCTATGTTGCCTGTCGCCAGTTCTAAAAAGATGGGGATTTTCGTCACTGCAGAAATAAAAATTGTGACTATTAACTTATCCATTATTGTGGAATGATAACTCATCCGAGAAAAGAACAAAATCGAAGAAATTTTTGACATTACTAAGTCTTTCTAGAACCCACAAACAAAAGTCGAGTCGTCGATCGTAATCTGGCTCCAAAAGTTCTTGGTGTAATTGAATACGATACGGGAAAAAAATGTGTTTTTTCGTAATTCTTCAAACGCTTCGCCTGCTGATTCCAATGTTTTCACCTATTTTACGTTGACTTGTATGTGGATTTTCTACCAGAGAGGCGATAACAACAAACTCATTTTGAACATTGCCCATAACAGGTATCTGCCCTTCTGGTTTCTTATAACTCACGCTTCCTGTTTTTCGTAGAACTTGCAATAAATTTTCTAATGACCGCCTGTCAGGATGGCGCCTGTTAAGATATTTTTGAGCATAAACGCTTGATGCTAGCAAGCAATTTCCGTCACACGCTCCGATTACTACAATCATATCAACTTTTTCGTTTTAAGAGTACGTTCTCATTTTAATTATTGAAATTATTTCAACCTCGTCGAAGAGCGATGATAGTTTAAACAACATGTACTGTCAAATAATTTATCTGTCTGAAGAAATTATAACAACGTCAGAGCCTACTTTTGGATCCTAGATTACCAAAAAACTAGAAGAGATGGGTATAGGAAACCCTAGTACAGTTTTAATGTTATTTGTTTAATAAAGTTTTATTTACTTAGTTAAGAGCCCTTTTCATTATTATGAAACAAAACCAATCAAACGATTAGTTTAATAGGTATTAGCCATTTGGAGTTTAATTCCATCAAAACCTATGTTTGAGAATTAAATGGTAGCAAATTAATGTTTAGAATCAAAAACTATAAATTACTAAAAAACTAGAAGAGATGGGCATAGGGAACCCTAGTACAGTTTTAAAAACAATTGAAATTAGAATCTGAATGTGGTCATAAATACAGGGTGTTCCATTTAACATAAGAGAATTACTTGCCTATAACATTCAACAAAAAAGAAATCTTGTTTTTAAACACCCTACATAATTTCTAAATATCAACTTTAATTAGTTATAAAGTTTAATCCTTTGAATAAACAATAAACACAATTTAAAATATTTAGCTCAATCATGTAAAACAGAATTGCATCGAAAATTTTTATCTACATTTTAAAAAACATTAAAATATCTCGAAAACCGGTTGAGTTAGCTATAGGGAATATAACAGTAAGTAGCCTTTATTTACCCTACACTATCAAACTATGTACGAATATACAGGGTGTTCTATTTAAATTTTCATAACTTTGGTTCGCAACTTTTTTTTGGATCACCCTGTATATTTCCAAATAATTTTAAAATGTGCTCCTAATCAACCTACACAATCCTTAGTAAAAAGTTTTTTAAAATACTTTACCGTTTCTCGTATATAAACCGACTGGAATGTGGTGCGCCACCCTGTATATATAACCTGCGAATTAATACATATATAACATATATATATGTATACTGTGTGGGAGAAAAAAACAACTGAGAAAAGACCAGGAGGAGATGAAGGAAAAAATTGAAGTTAATAATAAGGAAGTGAAGGCACTCCGGAAAGAAGTTAAATTAACAAATAAAAAATGGGAAGAAAAATATAAAGGATTGGAGGAAAAAATAAAAAACTAGAAAAGAAATTAGAAAATGTGGAAAAGGAGAAACGCAAGAATAACATCGTTATCACTGGACTAGAAATAAGAAAGGGAGATACCGGGGCAGTTAAAGAGATTGAGAAATGGATGAAACAGGAAGTTGGAGTAATTGAGAAAATTAAAGATGCAAAAAAAATATCACATAACAAGATAGTGGTACAAATGGAAAGTTTAGAGGCGAAACTAGACGTATTTATACGTAAAAAGACAATGAGAGACAAAAATATATACATTGATAGCGACTTAATGCCCTAGGAAAGACAAATTCGAGGGAAGATGAGGGTAGCTGCAAAAAAACTAAGAGAAGAGGGAAAAGAGGTGAAATGGGGACATATGAAATTATTTGTAGACGAAAAGTATATGATATGGAATGAGGAAAAGGATAACTTTGAAGAAAAGATAACAAAAAAATGAACAGACAAAATATGGGACTGGAATATAGGAAAACGGCATGGCAACGAGAAGGACTAGAATCAATGGAGGGAATGGACAGTCAGAGTAAATTAAAAAAGAACAGAAGAGGAAGACAGCAAAATAAAATCAGAATTAGTACATGGAATGTTGGACAATGTTGTTGCAGGAAAGATGCAGAAAATGGTAAAGAGCTAAAAAGATACAACATAGATGTAGCTGCTATACAAGAAGTGCGATAGAGCGGAAGTGGAAGAATAGATAAGAAGGATTTTACATTAATGTACTCAGGAGATAGAAAGCAAGGGCAGAATGGAGTAGCTTTTATAATAGGAAGTAAACATAGGGAAAAGATGTTCGAATTCAGGCCAGTTAATGAAAGAATAGCGTATGTGAGACTAGAGATGACCCCATTCAAGCTGTCATTACTAAATGTGTATGCCCCAACAGAAAATGCTGAAATGTGATAATAAACGAACGATTTTATGAAATGGTAGAAGAAGAGATAGAGAAAATACGTAAGGAAGATATTATAGTAGTATTGGGAGATTTCAATGCGCAAATAGAAAAGGAGGAGTATATTGAAGAAGTACCTGGAAAACACACCATACACGACAAAAAAAACAATGGGGAAAGGTTGTGTAACTTAGCAGCGAGAACAAATATGACGATAAGCAGTACCAAATATGAACACCCAAGATGGCATAAAGTTACGTGGACAGCCCCGGATAAAACATATCAAACACAAATCGATCATGTTATGAAGAAACGGAAGCAAACCTCAATAACGGACGTAAGAACATACAGAGCTTGTGCCGATTCGGGGGGAAAAAATTACAGAAATGGAATGTAAGAGAATTAAATAAGGATAACAAAGCGAGGGAATATGAAGAAACATATGGAGAAGCATATGAAAGTAGAGATTGAAGAAAGCACGATAGATGAGGAATGGGAAAATATAAACGCATAGGTCATGTCGCAGAACAATATATCGGAAATGAGGAAAAGAAAGTGATAAATAAATGGTTTAACCAGGAGTGTCACGAAATGGTGGAGAAAAAGATAAGGGCGAGGCTTAAATGGATAAGGTCGAATAAAGAAGAAGACAGAAAAGAATACGAGCACAGAAGAAAAAAATGTAATAAGATAATAACAGGAAATAAGAGACAATGGATAAATAGTAAAATGGAAAGTATTGAAATGGATAGAAGAAATAAAAATACAAAACACTTCTACAAAAAGATTAGGGAACAGAATCAAACATATAAACAAAGAATACATGGAATAAAAACCTACGCTGGCGAAGTGGTAATAAATGAAGAAAAGTATAAGAGCATATGGTACGATCATTTTTAGCAACTTTTAAATGACGAACAGATACGGGATGGAATACCAGTAGAGAGAGAGGGATGACCAAATTTCAGTTAAGGAGCCTACTCTAAAAGAAGTAGAACTAGCTATAAGACAGTGTAGTAATGGGAAAGCTCCAGGAAAGGATGGTATACAGAATGAGCTAATGAAATATGGAGGACAGACAGAAAGAAAACACACCGACTAATTGTGAGGCTATGGAGAGAAGAAACTATGCGGAAGATTTATATGCAAATATGTTTGTAGCATCCCAGCAAACAGAGGAACGTTTTAGATACGTGAAATTTAAGTATATTTTCAACCAAAAGACGTAAACAATTACGTAGTTTATACGTTGACAACATGTTGGAATGTCACACTTTTAATACGTATATTGACGACGAGTAAAAACGTCTAACGTCGCTATGCAACAAGCATTCGTGAAATTATCGATAAATTCAAAGCTCTTATGATATTACTACAGATTATATTCAGTATTCCGCTAAGAAATTGTCCTAAAAATTAAAAAAGTGGTAGCATTACAAATTATCCGGAAGCTAGAATTTTCAGTAATTACTCCGTGCAATAAAAACAGATGGTGTGTGTGTATGTCACCACGGGGTAAAATCTTTTATGGCAAACTGGCAAGTTGGGGCAAACATGAGTAGTATATGACTATGCCCACGAGATGTCGCTGTGAGGTGTACGTAGCAAGTGCGCAGGTGCGGATGCTCATTAATAGGAATTGCTGCATGCATGCTGTTTTGACAGACATCCGTTTACTTGCCATTATTGTTTTGTTGTTATCGGTCGTAGACATCTTTTCGTAGTGTTAGTGCGTGATTTGAATGAATAGCTGTAATTCTTTTCGCTGAATCTAATATTTTCATAGCGTTTGGGCAACACAATAACTATTTCTATATCTTCATAGCGTTTGTGTGAAAGATATAGGTAGTATAGTTGTTATTAGGTATAATTACCTTACCTACATATGTTTTCATAGCGTCAGTGTGAAAGATATTGTAGTTTTTCTATGTCTTCAGTCTTCATAGCGTTTGTGTGAAAGATATTGTAGCTTTACGTAGTTCTTCTATTGCCTACGACCCGATATAACCTATTAAGTCTTAAAATTGTACAAAATAGTTTCTCAAGTTCATTTGTGTACGTAATAAATATATTTTGCAAATATAATGTTTTATTCAACATTGTCTGTTTCCCGCATTTACAATTATATCCAAAAATATCTGTTTAATGCATAGACTTGTTGTATATTTCTAATAAAACAAGATATGTTTATACAATAATAGTTCTTCTTTTCACCGTTATTAGCAGATATTAATTGAGAAATCTAGTTTATCTTACTACTCATTGGTAGATGAACTAGGCATCTCAAATAATCTCTTTTAATAGCGGTCAAAGAACACAAATTTTCATAATACATCATTAGAATAATTCGTATTACCCTCCTTTGCGATTTAGTTCATGACTAAGCCCGTAAGAGGGAGTATATGCACTTTGCTCCAAGAACTAACACGTGAATTTCCGATCTTTAAGTATGTTGTCTATGGTATGTCACGGGGTGCGATCTTTATAGGGACTATTTGAAATCGAATGTAGGTTAGTTTCCGATGAAATACTAGATGGCAGCACAAGGGCGTAGTTGGAAAAGTAGTTTTCGGATTTACCTGTAGTTCCTGTGTTTATAGCACGGTATATTCTTTCAAATTTGAAATTTCGCACAAGTTGTGCGCGCCTCTTCGAGGAAGATGGTAAACTAAATATGGCATGGTTGCCAAGTCTTTGCTGGCTTTATATTTAAAGCAATTATAATCAAACATCAAAAGAGGTTTTGATATGAAATATGAGCCAGTTTATAGCGATATTTTCACCAAAAAGTCCTTTTGTTGCTCTTATCATTAAGAAATCTATCAATAATTATGATTAACTATAAGAGGAAGCGACATGGCAACGGTGTACAATATTGAGGATACAATAAAAATCAATAAAAATGCAAATCATGATGACGTAGTGCTTTTAGGTTATGAACAAACGAAGCACAAGTTCCGGGTAAGTTTCGTTATTATCAATTGTTGTTTTATTTCATTAATTGTTATAGTAATTTGGAGAATTTATTTGGTGTCATACGTCAGTGCGGTGGCCTTAATACATATCCAAGTTGTCATCAGTTCATTGCCAATTTTAAAACTTGTATTCTAAATAATTTAGTCTTCTCGTTCTATCGGGTTCAATTGTGAGGAAGATAGTGGGCATATTTTACGTAATCTGCAATCTTTTATGACTTCTATTGAATATAAAAGTGCCAGGACTTTGCATTGGATAAGAACGAACTAGAAGCTTCTTCTCTAAATGTTCCGATTAATGAAGAAATTGATTTTAATTATCAAGGTGTCACCTATGTCTCTGAATTCTTCCTAAAAAAACTTAATTTACCCGATTGTGAGGTTAGTAAACCTTCTTTATTCTCTGCTAACGTAGAACCTCATCATACATTTACAATTTTTAAGGAATTTGGTGATTCAAATCTTCTTTATCCCACTTTTAGTTTGGTATTATATGTTAATAACATTTACGATAGGATGGTTGTCTTGCAAATATCATTTGGTCAAGTAAATTATATTTAGAAGAAAATGTTGGTAACTTTGCGGAAGCTTTTCATGGTATGCTTGTGTTAATCCAGGTCATCAAACTTTGGTTCAAGAACAGCTGTTAAATATATCTACGAGTGTAATTATTAGGAAATTTTATGATGATATTTGTCGGCCTTCTACTGACAGATCTGTTAATTGAAACGCAAGAAAAATTTGACAGCTGATGCATTTCTAGAGGGTAAGACATTTCTAGTCTTTTGTGCATATGATGAATTGTCCTTCCGTGATATAGTTGTTTATTAGAATTTCAGTTTATTTATCGTTATGAGTACATAGTTTATTTTATTTTTTCATTTATTAATGTATTTTTATTATATGCGAGAGAATGTTATATTATTTATATACATGCCATTTATTGAATTTTAAATATTTATTTTTGTTAGAGTTTAACTTTATTTTTTCCAGATATTTTTATTTATACACGTAAATACGTGTCTGTGATTTCTATATTTATAGATATATCGCACTGATGAGATCAAACAAGATCGAAACACGTATTTAGAGTATATTTAGAACTAAAAAAAGCATTGTACTAATTTAAAAGTGCCGCCATCGCCGTTGTTTACAAATTTAGTTTACCATATTACCACGGGCGGCGTTCCCGTAGGGGTCTAATTTTTAGCGTGGAATGCGTCACTCTTATATGATATGCTCCTTGGTTTATAGTTTCTGAAAGTGAACATGTGTTTTACAACCTTCTTTTAGCAAAGTTTGTCGAAAGTGCGAGTGTGTTTATAGCGATTTGTTTGTCATCTTTATTGAATCTACCGGATTTTCATAAGATTCTTTTTTGTTTGAGTTTATATTACTTTTCTTTTAATTCGATATAGTTTAGTGTACATTTAGAAATAAAATAATAAGCAAAGTAATATCTTGCATTTTTTTTCATCAGTGAATTTGTTCTTATCTCAATGTAATACGTTATTGTAATAAAATAAGAGCATATACATTGTTTGGTAATTATTGTCAACCTTTATGCATACTTTCTTGCATAAAGGCATTTAACTTCGATGATTTACTTTAAAAATAAATAAAACCTTGCTGGTCAGTGACACGTTTAGTTTCCGAGGAAATACCAGAGGGCGCTTTCAGGCTCGTTTTTGTAACATTGAGTTGCCATTCTACGTTACTTTATCTATGGTGTATGTACAATCGTGGTGCCAAGGAGTTAGGAATCTCTACAGTTCTTTATCTCCTATTGTCGCTCTATGGACCGCGGTTGCTAATTTGGCATCACTAGTTTTTATTCGTTTTTTTCCTCGTTTTTCACTTCACAATCGAGGAACGCAATGAAAAAACTTGTGTGTAGTACAGTGTAGTAGTACAAATTGCGGTTTTAGTAAACAAATGATGAATAATAAATACGAGATAATCCAAACAATTTTAAGAGCTGCTGGTGGTGAAAAATACCTCAGTAAATTTAAAGATCATCGGATCGACTTACCATCTCTAAAGTTGTTAAATGATGAAGACCTACAAATTATTGGTGTGGATGATACAGTTACTCGAATAAATATTTTAAAAAATTGTGGAAATTTTCAAATGCAATTAGAGTAATAAGTGAAATTGTTACGATAAAATGAATGTAATCGATTATTTTCTATTGTTTTAGAACAAGGAAAGACCTAATTGTTGATATAGAATATATACAAACTGTTTTAAATCAAATTATCGGTCACCTGCATTTACACCATGCAAATTTAGCTTGTGCTATCCTAAGAGAAGATACAGTTGTGTGCGATATAAAGCTGCAAAAAGTTTGCAAAACTTTAATATATCATGTTCAGGAATTGGAGAATGAAGTTAATTTAATACAGGAAAAGGTCTGTTTTTGAATAATTACCAATTAACATAGAAATATTCTAATGTACATACTTATATTATTCCAGATACTTCCAAATAGATCAAAAAAGAAACGGACTAAAGTAATATTGTTAACTGCAGTTACTATTGTTCTACTAGGTTTTGGAGTAAAAACCTTACTCATTAAATAAATGGAGCAGATAAGCATATAGCTTCATACTTTATTTTATTACCTGTATGTATGTTGTTATAAAAATAATACTATATAATAGTATATATTGTTAGAAAAGTAACGATATGCCCAATGTCAATGCATGAAATATATAGTGGAGGCATTAGACAGATATAGTGCACTATATTATTCAGTTCTTGCTGAAGCTATGCAGTATGGCTTTTGGGTACTATAAAAATACACATTGCAATTAACTTCAATAATTAAGTAAGCGTGTCATGGTATACTACCAAATGCCAACTGTATATGATTTTTATATTAGATTTATTAAATATATATTTTACTTCTAATATCTTTCAAGCATTACAATTGTTTTCGAATGGTATTAGCAAGACTAGATATACAATTGCAGACCTCACTATGGTGAGCATCCATATGGTATCAACATCATACGGTCTGTTTAAAAGTGTTGAGATCACCATAATGCTTAAAATTCTGATCTTTTAATGTTGAGTACCACATATGCTCAGCGATTTGACGTGGTGTTCCTATCAGAAAGGAGCCACAATGTTTTATGTAGGTAGCTCAGTATATGAGAATGACAAAAAAGTTTGTACATACATAAATGAGTAAAACAGTATCAGAAGTTCAAACCGTCAATGATCTTCCAGAAAAATTCGCAAAACGTTTAAAGCTTAAGGCCTGTTTGAATTGCTAACTTTGGTAAGTTTTGTCAAAAATAGCAAGTGTAGCAGATTTAGAAACAGCAAATAGATCACTTTCAGCGAATAAATCTGCTACACACTTCAAGCATGAGCAAGTATAGCTTGCTACTTCTGACATACAGCAATTTGCTGAATGCAAACGAACGAGTGTCGAAAACACCTGTCAGCAGCTAAATTCCTAACGAACATACGAATGTTGACAAAAGTGATATTGAGCACTTCCAGCAACGCAAACGAACAGGCCTTTAGTATACATTGATTATTTGAATGTTTATGGAAAAAAGCTATAACACTACCTGAAGGACAACCAAAATTGAAAAAGAAGTCTCTAAATGTGTTTGTTGAAACCAGGATACACAGATAGAGTTATGCCGACGCGCATCTTATGCATATGTCATTGCGAAGCATTAATTGTAAAATACAAATCCCGCCTACGAAATCAGCGATTTTAACCTCTATTGAAATAAATTTCATAGGTAATTTAACGAGCATACCTCTATCTGTGTATCGTGGTTGAAACTATTCGTGCTCATTAACCATAGAGAACAAAGTGTAGAACGAAAACTTCCGTATATAGTTTTTTTTGTACTAGTGTTTTTACGCCATCTCTTAGGACTTGCAGGTACTAATAATAAACGCGGGAATTTAAAAATCTCCTTTTAAATTTATATTGCGAATTTAAATTTAATTACTTGTCTATTTTCAGATATTTTTCCCCTTTTTAGGTTACTTGACCTAAAAAAGGCAAAAATATCTGAAAATAGATAAGTAATTAAAGGTCAGAAAAGTAGATGTAATTGCGAATTCAATAAATTCCAATGCAATATTATTCAGTTATTATTTCCACAGAACAGCAATGAATTAAAGTGGAAATAATAACCAAATAAAATTGTTCGTAAATGTAGGAACAGTTCTACATAGTTGTATTATAGGTTCTAAAAAATTAAACAAATAACTTCCTAAAAGTTACTTTTCAATTTTACTATAGACTCGAGCTTGTACATAAATGGTTATTTAATGATATTCACTTTTTCTGCTTTTAATACCAGTCACTGAACTAAAGATATATGATGGCAATGATAGGTCATCCTTCGTAATAAGGAGAACCTAAATAAAAAATCAAGAAAAAATAGAAATAATGTACATTACTAGAACATGCGCATTATGGATAAATAATACAGTATTTCTTAATATGTATAATTTTTACCTTTGCTTGATAGCAATTTACTTGGAAAATCGGATTTTTCCATTAACATGATATATGATCTCATATCAGCCTGCGTAATGCTGATGACAAATTTATCTCGATCTATAAATTTCATGTGGCGTTCAATTACTCAAATCCTCATTTTCACATAAAGTAACCCAGTGTGCAAATATATCTGAGTATTTTACAGGATTAGGCAATGAATGTCTTGACGACTCTGGATCATCACATCCTTTATAGGCATTGTCTAAAATAATATATAAACCTGTATAATAATTATTAAATTATTATATTTAGACTACTTACCTTACTAGTAAAAGATGCTACAACAAAGGCACAAGAATATACACGGCAAAAGATAAAACCAAAAGTAAAAAAAGATGAACGAGAATACAAGACGAGCAAATATTAAAAGTACGTGCTGCCATCTAGTAGGACTTGCAGGTAGCTCAAGATTTTCTATCCTTGTCTAGCAATGCTGTTACAAGTCGTGCCATATAAGATTCTACCCCATGTCATTAATACTTTCGTAACCGCGCCTTCAGGTGTAGTTTTTCCCTGTGTACCATTCGTAGTTTCTTGAATTTCACAGCAGTAAACTAAAAAAAACTGGGAGTATTAGTAAGTGCACATGGAATAGGGGATTCCCTGCATTCGTATTGTAGTCCTTAGAAAATAGCATTCCCATAATGCAAACGACATCTACATACCAAAAGCACAACCAAATAAAAATAGCACAGCTACCTACATTCAAAACGTTTTCTACTTATATTAGTAGCGCATAATTGGTAAGTAGCAGCTAAACCCTGAAATTTTTTGGACTAATTTTTTACGCAGTACGTTCTCCACAGCCCACCGATACACCCTAGACTTTCAGCACAGTCCACTATTTACATACAACCATTTAAATCTATCGAAGGCGTACGACTGTGTAAATCACCAATACTTGTTACACAAACTCGAATATATTGGCATCAGAGGAATTTCAAGACAATGGTTTTCTACTTACCTAAGCGGAAGATATCAACGTGTTAGATGCTTAAATTCAATATCTAATCCGTCCTATACAAATGTCGGTGTGCCGCAAGGATCTATTCTGACCCCAACTCTTTTCTTAATTTACATAAATGACATAATAAAATGCTTACAGGGTG
>SMLS01055791.1:0-18434 GCA_004785975.1 Popillia japonica
GAAGGGGTAAAAAATATTTGAAAGTGCGTTGTCGTCTACTCTCGTTTGGATTTTCATACACACCATGTCGCCTTCTATTAATTAAAGCAGTTTTAATACAACCACGTAGAAAACTTTGTTGTTCATTGAAATCTTTCATTTTACAAAAATCACCAAACATCTTTTGTCTAGCGCCCATTGTTACTGATGTACAGGCAAATTGACAGTTACATTTTGCCTATACAAAAATCGTTAAAAACGTTAAATTTAACAAGAAAATTAAATTTATAAATACTCACCTCTCCCGGGGCTGCTTTTCCAGGCACATACTTTTTCGATTGTGAGGTTAGGTAAGGATTTCCAGATTTTTTATTTAATTGGGCATTCACTCTTACATTTCAGTTCTTTTCCTTTTCTTTGCCTTAATATCTTCGGGAATTTCCATTGCATACCTTTTACTACCCAAATATATTAATTTATCAATAATCTAAGCACACAAACCACACTAACAACATCAAGCCTCGAATACAAGTACCAGAAAACAATTAGCAAGTACTAGGGCACTTACGACGTTTTGATCTTTGAGCTGCTGTCACTGCGCAGTAGAGAGTGCTATCGACCTATCGATCTATTCTGCAAGTGAAGCGTGGCACGTAGACCCCATTTCCGATATAAAACATGTCCTAAAAAACGGCACTTACGACCTTTTGCATATGGCACGCTTCATTTATCATTGTATTGCAGTTATAACTTAAAAAGGCTATTATCACTGAACTATTTCTAATTAAACCAAAAAATCGTTGAATTAACGGTCACAATCGTTTACCGAAGTTTCGATGATCTGTTGACGGATTTCGCCCCAACAGACGCCGGTTAATTTTCACCGAATCCTCGTACTTTGCATTTCCTGTTTTTGACAATTCTTCTCAGTGTATCGATCATTATATTACAGATATAACATAACTCAACAACTTTTCAACAATATAGCCTAAATATTACAGAAATAATAACACAATGAAAAATCTTTTAATCAATCCCAAAGACAAAGTAAAAATGAGACCAAAGTCTGGAATTTACAAAATTGTATGTAAGAATTGTGATCAAGTTTATGTTCGTCAAACTAAACCAGATATAAAGAAGGCGTAGCCCTTTTTCTGTTTAGAAGAGTTGAATCTCTTCCGCAAGTAGCGCAACATTTTAGTAGGAGCGGATACCGTATCCAGAAATTAGAAATCCGGTAACTCGAAACCTCACAAATTTTAATTAGTTCGGCACACGTGTTTGAAAAATTAAGGCGCGTAAATGTTAAACAGGTGATCGATAACTTATGGACATTAATGTATGTATTGCTTAGCAAATGTAGATTTGTTCTTTCATATAAGATTTTTGAATACTTTTTTCTCTCTTTTTTGTTTGTGTTAGGGTTACTTTGTTCACGTTATGTAATAATTTTGTCCTATACTTGAGGTAGCTTGTTTAGAAAATAAACATATTATTATTATTATTGTCGCAATCAATTCTTCCTATCAAGTCGTTCATAGAGATATGTATTTTGATGAAGGCAGACCTAGGTTCGATCCTTGCGGTACTCCGGAAGTAGCGTGAAATAAATAGGGTTTTAATAGGGTTGTAATATAATTATTGATACTAAACGAAACTGAGCTATTATATGGACCATAGCTTTCGTGAGGTACACATTCCGTTGGTATACGATCTATCAGAGCCATTACTATACGTACTAGGATTGGTCGATTGTAGTTTCTGCATATCTGGAATGAAGGCTTATACTTACTTTAGTCTGTACGGTAAATTATTTTATTTTTTTGCATATAATACATTTTGCTTGGATGTGATATACATTAATGTTAACTAGCCCTATAGTTGAATGGAAAACTTCTCGAAAATTCTGGATTACGTGGTCTTGACTTACTCACTCTGTGTTAGGGCGTTTTGGTCATCATACAAACTATCAATCAGTTTTGAAACTAATATTTACTATTTTCAGGTCTTCAATTATATCACCGGAAGGAGTAAAGACAGAATGGCATATTTACAATGATAGACTCGGCAAGGAAACATATTCGACTGAAGATAGTGATTCAGAACAGGAGAATGATAAATCGTTTTGGTCTTGTTTTTGTAATGTATGTCGTGACTTCTTCGATACAGAGGAACTACTAGCAACGCATAAAATGGAGGTTCACTATGATCCTAAACTGGAAAATCACACGTATGATGAAGAACAATATACTTGTACCACCGAAAAATCTTCAAAAATTCATGATATTCCAGAAGACAATTATATGAAAGAAAATGATGCGCAAAAGCCTCTACGCAGCTACGTGTGGCTTAGTGATGCAAATTATCAAACAAAACTTACATATGATAATAATGAAAAACATACAATCGAAACGCCCTGCATGGGCAAAATCTATAATCAACCGTTCTCCTTTAAATCTCAATTAACAACTCACATTAAATCTCATACAAGTGAGAAGCTCTACAAATGTGATGTGTGTGGTAAGAGCTTTTCTTACCAATCCGTTTTAAAAGCACATAACAGAACTCACACAGGCGAGAAGCCTTATAAATGTAAAGTGTGCGGTAAAACATATCGTCTTAAGCAGCACTTACAAAGGCACGGCAGGACTCACACAGACGAGAAACATTACAAATGTGACGTATGCGATGAAAGTTTTGTTCAGAGGCGACAGTTAACGATTCACAAAAGAACTCATTCATGTGAGAAGTACTACAAGTGTGATGTATGTGAGAAAAGATTTGTTTCGAAACAAAGCTTGACGTTTCACAGTAGAACCCATACAGGTGAGAAGCCCTACAAATGTGATGTGTGTGATAAGAGATTTCCTCAAAAAGGTAAATTAACGATTCATAACAGAAGTCACACAGGCGAGAAGCCTTACAAATGTGACACGTGTAATAAAAGATTTATTCAGAAGCAACACTTAACGAGTCACACATACACACATACAGGTGAGAAGCCATACAAATGTAAAGTCTGCAATAAAAGATTTTCTTATGCGGCGGCCTTAAAAGTTCACATCAGGATTCACACAGGCGAGAAACCTTACCAATGTGATGTATGCGATAAAAGATTTGTTCACAAGCAACAGTTAACGATTCATAGTGGAACTCACACAGGCGAGAATCCTTTTAAATGTAAAGTTTGAGGCATTATACGGCAGCTACTGCATTTATTGTTTAAAGGTAATATGACTATGTATTGCTTTTGTCATATAGATGCTAGATGCAGGACAATTGTAAGCTGCTATACTTGTCTAATTGACACTGCAACTGTTAACAGCTTTAAAGAAAATGTACTTTAAAGAATAATGGATATGGTGCTCGATTTTATATATATATATTTTTTAGATTATAACATGTTTGAGATTGGAAGTAACAGTGAAATATATTTTTATATGTTGTTTGAGCTTTAAATGTCTTACACTTGTGAAATAGAAGCAGCAACTTTCACAGGAATTACAATTTTTCCTCCTGATAGCGCAATTGCTCCGCTAAAATGTAAGGATTTTAACAAAAATTGTATTCGAACAATAAAGAATATGATAACAGTAATAATATTCTCTTATTTATTAAAATCGTTCTAAATGTTTCAATGTTTTGACGAATACAATTGTAAGCGAAACTGAGCGATTATGTGGACCATAGTTTTCGTGAGGCGCACGTTACATTGGTATACGGTCCTAAAATAGTCATTATATATACAGCGTTAGTAAAAAGTCCCGGAACGGCCGAATAACTTTGTTATTTGAAAATTATGATTTCTGAAATTTGGTATGGGGGTATAGTTAATATAAATGCATTTTATGCAATACAGTTTATATTTTTTTCACTTCCGGTTTCATCGGCAATACGTCCAACTTTTTTTTTTAAACGGAACGCCCAGATTTTTTTAACACTTTTGAATGCAAAATAAAAAACTACGTTCAGGAAGTATTAAGATGTTTATTTTTGTTCACAAGAAAACAGTTAAAAAATTAAAAAAGTGTCCTAATATAGAAAAATTAAGATACCTATTCAGGTTGCGATTACAATAATTGTTCAAAATGCTCTCCATTTACAATTTGACAAAAATGTAAACGGTCAGTAAAATTTCTTATTGAATTTTGTATTTGTTCTGGATTGATGCGATTGGCTTCTTGAACTATTCTCTCTTCCAATTGTTCAAGATTATGGGGACGATTTTTGTACACATGCCATTTCAAGTGACCCCAAAAGAAAAAATCTAATGGCGAGAGATCTGGCGAACGTGCTGGCCATTCGATTGCTCCTCTACGTCCGGTCCAACGTTCCGGAAAAATTTCATTCAAATAATCGTGGACATTATGGGCAAAATGGGGGGGAGGGGGGAGCTCCATCTTATTGAAACCAAAAATGTGCATTAGGGTGATCACCTATGTTTGCATTTGGAAAGAGGGCCGCAAGTGCTGGAACAACCTCATTTCGCAATAAATTTAAGTAGACGTTGCCAGTTAAATTTCCTCTTATAAAAAATGGTCCTATGATGTTGTTTCCAACAAGACCAGCCCAGACATTCACCTTTTGAGGACGCTGTGTATGGACTTCTTGAATCCAATGCGTATTTTTAATTGACCAGTAGCGACAATTATGTCTGTTCACAGTGCCGTTGGGCAAAACATTGCCTCATCTGAAAAAATGTTGTGATCTAAAACATTAGGCTGCTGCTCGATCAATTCCGTCATTGTTTCGCAAAAATGTAGTCTACGATCTGGATCATCTTCAGTTAACTCATGGACGGGATACATTTTATAGGCTTTCATTCTTGCTGATTTAAGAATCTTATGAGCAGATTTTTGAGAGATGTCATGAATTTGACCTAATTCTGTTGTGGACACGTGATGATTTTCTTCCACTGTAAGTAACACATGCAAACTAGTTTCTTCATCTGTTGCTGTTAATGGACGTCCCCTTCTAGGTAAATCCTTCACCTGACGTGAGACTTCAAACTTTTGAATTGTTCGGCATACCGTACTTTTACTAATGTGACGATCCGGATAAACAGTATTAAACAAAATACGAACCTCTTCAAAAGAACGTTGACGATCACCGTACCCACGCATCATTAATATCTCAATTCGTTCTGATTCAGTAAGTTTTACTGCCATTTTCAAATGTGTCAGTGTCTAAAATAAGTAAATTTATAGCGATGCAAAAGTTAAAACGCTTTTAAAATTGTCAAATGTGACGGCAAAAAGAATGCAAACACTAAACAACAACTTTTTTCAAAAGTACCTTGTTTTTTCTGTATTAGGACACTTTTTTAATTTTTTAACTGTTTTCTTGTGAATAAAAATAAACATCTTAATACTTCCTGAACGTAGTTTTTTATTTTGCATTCAAAAGTGTTAAAAAAATCTGGGCGTTCCGTTAAAAAAAAAAAGTTGGACGTATTGCCGATTAAACCGGAAGTGAAAAAAATATAAGCTGTATTGCATAAAATGCATTTATATTAACTATACCCCCATACCAAATTTCAGAAATCATAATTTTCAAATAACGAAGTTATTCGACCGTTCCGGGACTTTTTACTAACGCTGTATATTATAGTTTCTGTGTATCTGGAATGCAGACTTGTCACTTATTTTACTCTGTAAGGTAGATTATTTTGTTTCTTGCATATAACACATTTTGATTTAATGATTGCTTTAGGTACTCTGGATATGTTCCATGTTGTAGGATTTTATTGATTTGTGTGCTTATTATGGGCGCTAGTTTGCTTCTAAAATATAATATTTTGTTTTAATTACCTACTCTGTTTCAATTACTCTGTGCGAGGATGTTTTGGTCATTATAAAAATTATAAATCTATTTTGGAACTAATATTTAATATTTTTAGGTGTTCAATTATATCATCGAAAGGAATAAAGGTAGAGTGGCATATCTACAATGACAGACTCGTCAAGCAAACATGTTCGACGGAAGATAGTGATTCAGAAGAGGACGATGACGATAAATCGTTCTGGTTTTGTTTTTGCAATATATGTCGTGAATTCTTCGATACAGAGGAAATACTTGAAACGCATAAAATAGAGGCTCACTGTGACTCTAAAGTGGATAATGACACATATGATAAAGAACAAAATATTTCTCCCACTGAAAAATCTTCAAAAATTAGTGATATTCCAGACCAAGATTGTGTAAAGGAAAATAATGAACAAAGGCCAGTTATACACAGCTATGCGTCGGTTTGTGGTGCAAATAGTCAACCAAAACTGCCTTCGAATAGAGAACATACAATCGAAACGCCGTACATGTACAAAATCCGTGACAAATCTTTCGACCCTACATCGAATTTAACTACTCAGAGTAAAACTCATACAGGTGAGAAGCCCTACAAATGTGATGTATGTGATAAGAGATTTTCTCAAAAAGATAAATTAACGATTCATAACAGAACTCACACAGGCGAGAAACCTTATAAATGTAAAGTGTGCGATAAAGCATTTTCTCAGGCGGTGTCGCTAAAAAATCACGGCATGACTCATACAGGTGAGAAGCCTTATAAATGTCACGTGTGTGATAAAAGATTTGGTATCAAACAAAACTTATCGAAACATAATAAAACTCATACCGGCAATAAGCTTTACAAATGTAATCTGTGTGATAAGAGATTTTCTCACAAAGCTAGCTTAACGAGTCATAACAGAACTCACACAGGCGAGAAGCCTTATAAATGTGACACATGTGATGAAAGGTTTTTTCATGCGGCGGCCTTAAAAATTCACGGTAGGATTCACACAGGTGAGGAACCTTATAAATGTAATGTGTGCGATAAAATATTTTCTCATGCGGTGGTCTTAAAAATTCACGCCAGGACTCACACAGGTGAGAAGCCTTATAAATGTGACGTATGTGATAAAAGATTGGTTTCGAAACAAAGCTTAACGTTTCACAGTACAACTCATACAGGTGAAAAGCCTTACAAATGTGATGTGTGTGATAGGAGATTTTCTTACAAATCTGTTTTAAAAGATCATAACAGAACCCACACAGGAGAGAAACCATACAAATGCGATGTATGCGGTAAGAGCTATAGTGCGAATAAATATCTTACTAGACACAGGAGGACACATACTAGAGAAAATTGCTGATAAAATAATGTTCAGAATTGCTTAGTTTTCATAATATTTAGTTTAATCGTTCGATGAAGGGAAGTGCTGCGGAAGACTGAAACTCTAAAACTACCACCTGATCTGTATGGCTATTCATATTTTCCATTCTGATTTAAAATAATATCAAAGACGTGAATAAAAAAATGAACGAAAGAATTTAGCCTATTTAAACTTATTTCGATATACAGAAAGATCCAAATGAAACAAGTCATTCCAAGTACTTATTGTTGCAATTTATATAGAATTCCGAAACCTCTAAATCTTGATATCAAAAATGAAAACCTTTAGTGTCGATAAAAGAAGTGATAGAAGAATTGATTATATCGTTTAGCATGTCTAAAGTTGCGTGAAAGAATAGAAGTTATGCGATATGTGAGAAAAGAAGACATTAAAAATGATAGGTCAATGTGGAAAAGTAAGTGTGACTTATCCTGGTGATCAGCAAATATTACGAAATGTGTAGAACGCATTTGAAGGAACGTCATTTTAGTTGTTTCATTACACATGGTGTAAGAAATGTACTTTTTGCTTACTCATTAAACTTCCTACAAGTTGCCGCAGAGAGGATTGAAAGATCTTTTGAATGGGTTTCCTATTGTCTACATTCAGAGACAATACCTACATTTTGACGTATGTATCTAACTTTTTTGTACTAAAATTTTATCAGAAACCAGAACGTTTAGTTAACAGTGTAGCTTAGTGATTCAGCATACAACTAGTAAATGATAAACACACTATTTTATTCGATTTTTGTATATGATTTCCCGTAGTTTGAATTGTTTGAATAAAAAATATTTCAAAAGTACATCACTAACCTAACATTATTATTCGCAAAGTTATTAAGGTGAGGGAATTTCCGAATGGAGACGATCGGCACCGCTTAGATGGCGTTCGCAGTACAAAATCGCTAAAAATCCTGATTTTACTAATAAATAGGGATAAACACTTCGGTGGAAAGAGATGACAATACTTTCCGAAATAAATTTCGGAGAACAAAGCGTTTCTCCGTCCAGTTGTCCAGCGCCATTGTTTGTTTACGTTTGTGTTTTGTTGTGGTTTGTGTAGTGTTCATCCCGTCTTAGATTTTGCTTATTTGAGTAGATAAAGAAAATTGTAAGTCTTTTTCAAGACTCGTAAATTTATAAAATAGTATATGTATTTGTGGTAAATATATATTACTATAAACAATTTCTTGTTATAAACTTGTTTTTTGCAGCATTAGGGGTTTATTATTTTCGGTCAGCTCGTTTATCTAGTAACGTGTTACATTTGTAATAAATTTAATATTCAGTAGTTTTTGTGCAGAGGTAAGTACTAAGCTTGTTTTATAGTGACAATTGTATTATTAATTATGACTAACTTTTTGCGCAATTTCGAGAAATGTAAGGTTATGTTTATGTATAATGCATGCGACAGTTATCATAAACTTAGAAGAAGATTTTTGAAATATGTATGTTCATTTGATCGTTGTGATTGTGTTAACCCTTTTTTTTATTAAATATAAAATTTATATTTTTCAAATCATTTCTGTAAATACATGTTAATTATATATTATCCTTCGCTTCTAGTATTTAATAAATATTTATAAAAAAATTAGCGTGTTTCTTGTGTAAATATTCATTACCTAACACATTTCCACGTAATTTGCTTGGTTAGCAAAAACAATCATTTTTGAATATTAAACAGCTGCGGGAACTACAATACATTAAATTGTAACCAACCCCTTTAGTTCTTTTCATTCTTGTTAATCTTAATTCAATTAAAACGATAACTATTCTTGCCTTATCAATTAAATTGACTGGAATAATGACAACTTCAAATAACTGATGTTAGCTTCATGCAAAAAATCACGCGTAAATAATTACTTTGTTAAATTAATTCCTACTCTTTCCGGAGTTCCGTTTTTACTACATATCAAAATTTATAAAAGTAGATAGTATTCTTTTACCGCATGTCGGACGTTTTACAATTAAGAATTTCATATTTTCGCGCTTTTCCATGGCAGCGCCATCTCCGTAAAAGTCGTTGAACTGCTTGCTGCATGTAAACCCGAAACAATTATGGCGGTTCTTTTGAGTATATACAGGCCTTACGGGAATTTAGAAACGTCAAGTATTGCTGTCCTACCGAAGCAAAATAATAACATTTTTTTATATTTACTAAAGTACGTAGGGGCTATGAATGTCGTGATAAATCACAAATTTAAATATTTGTAGTATTAACAAAAATATAAATTAACAAGCTGTGTTGCATTTGCCTCATCTCTCCTGACATTTTTACAGAAACAGATACAAAATTTAGGAAGGAATTTTATATCATGCACTTCTTATATATTATTTACTTCGTTCAATGGAGATTTTTTAACAGATGCTTTTGGAATTTATGAGTAACACATGACATTCGACAGGGCAACATACTCGAGCAAATTCTCCCACCTTAATAGTACAAAACTAACGAATAACAATCGAGCTCTTGGTATACTTCTTACTATTTCTGTTCTGTTATAACCAAGCATTAAGCGAATTATGTTCAGTGAATCTGGAGAACCTTAATATGTGGTTTTAGGAAGCTTAATGTATACTGCAACTGCTGGAGTATATTTCTTCAGCAATATGTATACGATTTTAATAGCTACGATTATATTACTCAATTACGTCTCCCACGCTGGTGGCTCGCGTTCGACTCCTAGCAGTGCATTTTTTTTATCTTATTGTGCACAATATTAACAGTTATAGTCCATGCAAATTATTGATAAATGATGGCAATTTTGTTTTTAAACAAATTGAAGTAAATTTGCATTATGACTTGTATTTGGAATTTATTTTTAAGTATTTTTATTTACCACGTCATAATGCAGATTTGCTTCCAATTTATTTAATAATAAAATTACCGCGGCGAAAAGTATCATTTACGAATAATTTGTATGAAACATTGTTAGTACTGTGCAAAAATAATTCACTGGCAGTAATCGAACGCGAGCCACCAGCGTATGGTGGTGTTCCACTTGTGCCCGTTTCTCCCAAACTATGTATACATACAAAAATATCTTTTACAAATTATCAAAGTTTTGGTTTTAATCAACGTAGTTTAGATAAAGGATATTTTGTTTCAATTGAAATACTTAAAACGATAAATCTATATTGAAACTAATATTTATTATTTTCAGGTGTTCAATTATATCAACAGAAGGAGTAAAGGCAGAATGGCATATTTACAATGACAGACTCGGCAAGAAAACGTGTTCGACTGAAGATAACGATTCAGAAGAGGACGATAGCGATGAATCGTTTTGGATTTGTTTTTGTAGTGTATGTCGTGAATTCTTCGATACAAAGGAACTACTTGAAATGCATAAGATGGAGGTTCACTGTGACCCTAAACTGGAAAATAACACGGATGACGAACAAGAAAATACTTATACTACCGAAAACTCTTCAAAAATTCGTGATATTCCGGAACATAATTGTGAGAACAAATATGACGGACAAATGCCTGTTATACACAGCTATGTGTCGGCTTGTGGTGCAGATTATCAACCAGAACTTACTTCGATTAAACTAGAACCTACAATCGAAAAGCCGCACATCTGCAAAAGCTGTAATAAATCTTTCGACTCTAACCTGAACTTAATCATGCACAGCAAAACTCATACAGACAACAAGCGCTACAAATGTGATGTGTGTGATAAAAGATTTTTTCACAAATCTAAATTAACAGTTCATAACAGAATCCACACAGGCGAGAAACCTTATAAATGTAAAGTGTGCAATAAAACGTTTTCTCAAGTGACAGGCATAAGAATGCACTCCAAGATTCACACAGGCGAGAAGCCTTATAAATGTAAAGTGTGTGATAAATCATTTCCTCATGCCAGTGGCTTAAAAAGTCACGATAGGACACACACGGGTGAGAAACCTTATAAATGTAAAGTGTGCGATCGAACTTTTCCTCAGGCCAGTGGCTTAAAAATTCACTGCAGGACTCACACAGGCGAAAGACCATATAAATGTAAAGTTTGCGACAAAACATTTCCTCATGCCTATAACTTAAAAATTCACGACAGGACGCACACAGGTGAGAAACCTTATAAATGTAAAGTGTGTGATAAAACATTTGCTCAGGCGCCGAGCTTGAAAGTTCACGCCAGGACTCACACTGGTGAGAAGCCTTATAAATGTAAAGTGTGCGGTAAAACATTTGCTCGTTCCAATGTCTTAAAAAGTCACGCCAGGACTCACACAGGTGAGAAACCGTATAAATGTAAAGTGTGCGATAAAACGTTTTCTCAATTGACAGGCATAAGAATGCACGCCAAGATTCACACAGATGAGAAACCTTAACGAGTCACAGGAAAACTCATACACATGAGAAGCCCAACGACTCCCCCGGCAGCACTCACACAGGCGCGAAGCTTTATATGTAAATGTAAAGTGTGAAGCATTGCTTGTTTTATTGTTTAAAGCTATATTACTATGTATATCTTAATAAAGTAAAATCGAAACTGCGCCATTCTAGTCGTATTTTTACACAGTTTGCAAATAATGCACATCTTGCTTACTGATAAAAAATGCGTTCTTCATACGTTTTGCCGCAAAGAGAATTAGAAAACTTATAATTCACATTAATACAGGTATGTATGTACATTTAAATGTTGCATTGTTACAAATGAAGAACTACTATACACTCAATGTTAAAATGTGCTCATATAAAAGTTATGAAGTTATAAAAAATGTAGGTTATTTTATGTATATAAATTTTGTATGTGTATGAATATGGAGGAATACAAGCGGCTGTAAAATGAAGAAGATTACATTATCTGATGTGTAAATATTTGAATATCGGGATAATATTCTTTTCTATGTAATCGCTTAATAGCGGGAATTTATTATTGTATTTATGTTTTTCAATTTCATATGCCTCAAGCAACATCATTTCCCAACCTTTATTCCGATTGTACAATTTTCAGTGGGTCACCACTTTTATGGCTAGTAAATGTTGGAAGAATGCTGAGTGTATTTGTTTTTGATTCTGGTTTCTATTTTTCTACCTGTCTCACCTATAGGTATATGTAGCATTACAATCGTTACATTCTATACTATAGACGCCACTTTTTTCTAAAGTATTACTTTGTTGTTGCATAGCAGTTGTGATATGTATTTCTAGATTTAAAGACAATATTTATGTCATATTTAAAAAAAAATCGTTAGTTTTAAGTTAGTAGCGTTATATGACAAAGTTCTGTATATACATAGTGTTATTTAGATGTATTTTGTTTGGTATAGAGAGGACCTAATTTTAATATAGTTTTATGTAAAGTTTTATTACATAACAGTGTTTTCCGGAAAACTGTTGTTATTAGCTAGTGTTTTAATTATATTAAGTCTTTTTGTATCGTAGTTTGTTTGGGGGAATATTCATTAGCCTCTGAATAAAGTAGTTAATGGCAGCGTATTTGTGAGATTTATAATGAAAAGAATCATATGGTATTATATTGTCTGTAGTGGTGGGTTTCCTGTAAATACCATGTTCGAATTTATTTCCAGTTCTGGTTATATTTATATCTACGAAATTAATGTTTTTATTTGATTCAATTTCGGAAGTAAAACTAAGTTTGTTTTGTATATTTGTCAGATAAGTTTGAAAATCACCATTTTTGATACATCAGCATTCCGTAGCCAAAATACATCGTCCATGTATCTAACCCACAGTTTTATATTTTTGTGGAAGGAGTTTTTTTGATTAGTAATGAATGTTTGTTCCATATGATCTAAGTAAATATTACGGTATTTTTATAGAATCGTCTAAAGATGACTTGGCCCAAACATGTCGAGATAATAATAAAAAAATATATATTCCATGTGAGAAAAACTTTGTATTTTTTTATATATTCATATTTTTTAAGTGATAAAAGTAGCCAAAATCATGCAGCAACAGGAAAAATAAATTTTATTTTAATTTAACAACGTATTAACAAAAAATCCAAAAATTCTAGTTGCCAATAGAATAAATTAACGTGCATTTTCAGTGTACAGATATAAAAACAACAAAATTAATTCTGAACAAAAGACATATAGAAAAAAAAAATGTTTAGCCTAGATATAAGCAGGTCATAGCCAAAATCATACACTAATTCTAGAGATATTTTTATTTTTAAAACTCAAAATTACTCTTTGGTAGGACACCCTCGACTTTTCCTCACCGCTACTTTTTTATTTCATTTCATTTATTTCGTTTATTTCGTTTATTTCATTTATTTCGTTTATTTCGTTTCTTTCGTTTATTTCGTTTATTTCGTTTAATTCGTTTAATTCGTTTATTTCGTTTATTTCGTTTATTTCGTTTATTTCGTTTATTTCGTTTAATTCGTTTAATTCGTTTATTTCGTTTATTTCATTTATTTCATTTGCCAGGCTTTCAATATGCTGGCTCCATTTTAATATTTCCGTCCATAACTACTCCCAAAAAGAGTGCGGTTGGCGACGGACGTACAGGTTTTGTTGTTATTACCATCTGCTGTGTTTTATTGTCATTTGTTTGCAACCTATTTGCGGAAAACCATTGTTGCGTTGCATTGCGTTTTCAGACTTTTGACGAAGAAGTTTTTCGTCTTTATCTCGAACAGCCATAGAAGTGTCATCGGCGTGTATACATAGGTGAGCCCCTTGAACGTTAGCTGGCGGGTCGTTGATATAAAGTATAAAGAGTAGAGGGCCAAGAATGGAAGCTTGTGGCACCCCGCACTGCATTCCCGTGATGGTATTGATTGTATTAATTATTCTGTTAATAGAAATGGTATGAATGATCAGAAATATCGTGTTTGCGTGTGTGTATGAGGAATGTTTCGTATTTGTAATTTTCTGTGATTTTCCATAAGATTTTCTAGAATCTCAAATTCGTCAATAAAATATAGTTTTTGCTCTAACAATTTGGTTTTTATTCGTTTTAGTGTTACAGTGGAATCGTCATCAATTAAATTGCAGATATTTTTTTCCTAATCTGGGCGTAAATTTATAGGGGTCCTATCTGCACTGGCGAACTACTCTCGTTCATTCCTTTGATTATTAAAGCCCGTAACGGTAGTATGTAGTAGTTGGTATATCAACCTGGTGCTTCTCCTAACTCGTCCGGTTGCCGAAACGGTTTCTCCTTTATCGACAGTCACCTAACCCAAATATGTCAGCTAATATGGACAGTGTTGTTTATTGTTTACAAAACGTAGTGAAAATTCGTATTGTTTAAGAAGCGCCAAACTATGTTTAAGCCTCACGAGTGTCTCCCTGATGTCAGAGAAAATAAAATTCCAGGTATTCAACTATATACAATTTATTTACAAGATAATGAAAGATAATGAAACAGCTGATTTTAGCGAAGAGAAATAAATAACACAAATCGTAAGTTTAACTTGTTCGCTAATATGAATACTTTAATGAAACCAGATACTTTACTGAGTAAGTTCCTACTAACTACAACAAACACGGTGTCGGAAATTTATACGGCGACTTAAAGAGTGAATTTACATTGGTACGGAAATCTTCTTAGTGCCAGCTGTGGACTTGCCGGAAATGCATGAACGCTGCTGGGGACCATCAAATCTAATCGACGTTTCACCAGACGAAAAGGCGGAGATATTCCCAGGAGCATCAAATCTAATCGACGTTCACCGGGCAGCATCAAGCACTTATAGACGGATTGCCACTCTTCCTCGTGACGTCATGCAAATGGGGAGAAACGGACATGCTCTTCCTCAGTCAGAATCATAAATATACAGGTATGGAAAAACATGTGAAAATATACAAGTATCGAAAATAGTTTAAAATAAACAAGTATACAAACATTAAAAATAAAACTAAATTTCTATCTTCTATCTTGCAGAGAAGGTCTAGACGGAAACTACACTCCTTAAAACGCGAACAGATTCGTTACAACGTATGTGCCTCGTTCGAGATTTTGTTGTCTTGCCTTCTTCGAACATTCGTTCTTACATACATTTAATAACAAACTATATGTTGTTTTAATTGCTGTTTGTAAGAATGTTTTGGTTATTATACAAACTATAAATCTATTTTGAAACTAATATTTACTATTTTCAGGTGTTCAGTTACATCACCGAAAGGAGTAAAAGCAGAACGACATATTTACAATGACAGAATCAGCAAGGAAACATACTCAACTGAAGTTACTGATTCAGAAGAGGACGATAACGATAAATCGTTTTGGTTTTGTTTTTGTAATGTATGTCGTGAATTCTTCGACACAAAGGAACTACTTGAAACACATAAAATGGACGTTCACTGTCCCCCTAAACTGGAAAATTTCGCGTATGATGAAGAACAAAATACTTCTGCTGCCAAAAAATCTTCAAAAGTTCGTGATATTCCAGCACACAATTGTGTGAAAGAAAATGATGACCAAAAACCCCTTATACACAGCTATGTGTCGGTTGATGGTGCATATTATCAAACAAAACTTACTTCGAATAAAGAAGAACCTACAATCGAAAAGCCGTATATGTGCAAAATCTGTAATAAATCTTTTTCTCTTAAATCGCAATTAACCACTCACACTAGAACTCATACAGGTGAGAAACCCTACAAGTGTGATGTGTGTGATAAGAGGTTTTCTCACAAATATACGTTAAAAGGTCATAACAGAAATCACACCGGCGAGAAACCTTATAAATGTGACACGTGTAATAAAAGATTTCTTCAGAAGCAATACTTAATGAATCACAGTAAAACTCACACAGGTGAGAAGCCCTACAAATGTGATGTGTGTGATAGGAGATTTTCTGACAAATATATTTTAAAAGCTCATAATAGAACCCACACACACGAGAAGCCTCATAAATGTAAAGTATGCAATAGAGCATTTGCTAAGACGCATACCTTGAAAAAACACGGCATGACTCACACAGGCAAAAAACCTTACAAATGTGACGTATGCGATAAAAGATTTCCTTATAAAGGAAGCTTAACGGTTCACAGTAGAACTCATACAGGTCAGAAGCCCTACAAATGTGATGTGTGTGATAAGAGATTTTCTCGCAAATCCTGCTTAACGATTCATAACAGGAAGCACACAGGCGATAAGCCTTATAAATGTAAATTGTGCGATAAAACATTTTCTCATGCGATGACCTTAAAACTTCACGGCAGAACTCACACAGGCGATAAGCCTTACAAATGTGACGTATGTGATAAAAGTTTGGTTTCGAAACAAGGATTAGTGTTTCACAGTAGAACGCATACTGGTGAGAAGCCCTACCAATGCGACGTATGCGGTAAGAGCTTTGTTGCAAAGTTTATGGTTAAAAGACACAGGAGGACACATACCAGAGAAAACTGCTGATAGAATAATGTTCATACTTGCTTAGTAACTTTCGACGACTTGAGCGCGAGTTAAACGAATATTTTTTTATAAAAAGATAAAAGTACCAATTGAAGTGAGCCAGTTATTATTCAACAGACGTGTCCTATTATATTTTTGAAAGTCCTAATTCGTTGTATTTGGTCAGGAACTATTAATTTCGTATCCAATGTATCAACCTTCCAAGTCGGAGATCGGGAAATCTGCTGATTAGTCGGAATGGGGTAGAAATGTATCCCAAGACAATCTTGTGAGTTTGCGAATCAAATGTGGTTAATATTTATATAGAACTGAAAAAAGAAATAATAGAGAATAACACAATATTGTTTAATTATAGATGTTTAGTGTCAAATCAACTATTTCTTACATTAGATATAAAAATACATTTTCGTTGTTGTGATTGTTTTGGTATGTATTAATGTAATGTACAAACATTTTTATTACACATTCGACAGGACTTTCTAGTTTTCTTGTCGTGTTTTCTTGGACAAAATCCGCAACGTTTTGGTGCACTTGAAAACGACAAAGAGGGTGGGCGCCCTTCATGGTCGTTTGGCGCTAAAGTCTGATCGCATCTATTACACGTTGATGCGAGTGTTTTGTAATCTCTCTAACCAATTTGGTTTTATAAGTTCTCGTCTAAGTTCAAGTACACACTTTCGTCTATAGTTTATGTCTTGCCCTACTAGCTTCAGGTACTATTCTTATGAAAAACAAAAATAGAAGATTTTTCTTCTCTATCTTTATTTGGCTGCAATATTTGTGCTATTTCTTTTTATTTTGTCGGAGTGTACCACATAGTGTAAGACCACGTGCCGACAGTTCGTCGGCGCGAAACTATAGTAAAAAATTCTCGGCTGTTATACAGTATCCCCAACCTAAGCAAGATACCGTACTAAAGTTTTAGTTTTCATCAACGTAGTTTAAATAAACGATATTTTGTTTTAATTCAAATACTTAAAACTATAATAATAATAATAATTTATTCCATTATGTAATGACCATTACAATAATTCGTCAACAGAAATAATAATTATGATACAAATAACAATAACAATTAACGAGTACAATACTATCGAATAAATATGCAGATACAAGGACATATATAATGTTCAAACACCACAAACAAATATACAAACAAGCAAAGAGCCGTCAAAATACACTGCAGGTCAAGAATTCATCAATCGTGTAAAAGGCGTTATTCACTAGATGTCTTTTCAGTCTGTTGGAAAATCTATAATTTGAAAGGCACTTCACATTTTCCGGTAGATGGTTGTATATTTTTGTACCCCAATAGTCCGAATATCTCTGTGTTGTTTTCACTCTGTGAAACGGCACTTTTAAACGTTCTCTAAGACGCGTGTCATAATTGTGCGTATCCCCATTTCTGTCGTACATCACTAACTTTTTGTGTACATATTTAGCGACGGTAAGTATATATACACATGTAATAGTTAGTACCCCGTCGTTTATAAATGCCTGTCTGCATGATTCTCTTCCTTGCAGGTTACACATTGATCTCACAGCTCGCTTCTGAAGAAGAAGAATGCGCTCAGCCTCCGACGATAACCCCCAGAATTGTATGCCATAAACGGCGACACTCTGGAAGTTCGCGTAGTACGCCATTCTTGCGGCCTGGTGAGTTGATACGGCTCTTATTCGTCGTATGCTAATCATTAGTATTTCATTGCTAGTTACAGGAGCTAGGTAACAGGAATTCGCAGCCATCTTATTAGTTTTTGCACGCATCTCTTGTGTGCCAGTTGTTAGTTGGTCACCATCATCTTTTATTTGGTCTATAAAGTGTTGATTCATGTTGTCAGGTGATATTTGTATATTTTCAGTTTGCTTGATACTTTGCCCAGTTATTTGATGAATAATTTTCCAGATCGTTTTATGTTTATCCCGCTAGCT
>SMLS01055801.1:0-13137 GCA_004785975.1 Popillia japonica
ACCACACTGTGCTGAGTAGCCACATCACGCCACGTACCGTCTCCATATTTAGTTTCAGAATTTTCTCAGATTTTACAAAAGTCTTGATGCTGCCATAGAAATTATATTGCTTCTGGTGGTAGAGTGGCTTAGCGTCTATCTCAACGTAAGGATATAATCTTCCTCAAGTTGGTCGACCTTTCTTTAGTACTCCAGTACCATCTCGGAATCGAACTACAAAGATAGCCTGCAATGAGCAGCTAGACTCTTGGAGAAGGATTCAATCGTTTCAGTTCTGTGCAGGCTGTTCAACGTGCTCTACTCGCAAGTTTACAAAGGCAAGTAAATATTTGAAGAATAATACAGAATAGGAGATACAGACAAGAGACATCTACACTAGAAATATATTTTCTTTATACATATATCAACAATGTTTAATTTAAAAACATAAATATGTATTTACGTGTCCCAATGTATTGACTTAAAACAGCGTTTTATTTTGTTTGCAATGTCAGCTGTTCACAAATTATTAGCAAAAAAAACGTTCTTAGTTCCCATAAATCAAACAAGTAATTAGAGTACTATACATATTCTGACTCCAATATCTCAACGACGTATACTGAATTATTAATCGTATTAATTTCATACACATGTCCTCCATATGCTAAATCTGTATCCTCAAGACGTTGTTTTGATTATTAATATTTTACAAAGCAAGGTTGTTAATATGATCACTAAGGTATACATGCTCGGCCATATGATAAACAGATCTAGGCATCATCTTAAACTTAAACTAATTTACAACGAGTTATAGCAAAACTAGTTTTACCCATGTGCATACATTGAATCAACAGGAAAAATTACTCGTAGTCGTCTACAATTAAGTATAATCTAAAGAAACTAGTTTTAATTACAAATCATTTTGCGTAAGGTTTATTTAGATACCCGTGGAGAATTAATTGGCTGTTCATGTACAAATTAGGTATATAGGCATCAAATTTAATTGCAAAATAGTTGCATATAGCAAAAAAGGTATTGTAGACTTTGTGTTAATTAACGCTGACAACAACAATTGTCATTTGACCTTAGTGGTATGTTTATCACGTATGTTTCCGCAGTACAATTGGAAACTTTCTGTTTCACTAATTATGAAATTAATTTATTTGATGCGACATACATATAAGCTTTTGCAATATTAAAACCTTTTTTATTTCTGTGATTTCCGCTGTCAGAGTTATAGATCTAATTAATACGGTGTAGAGTTACAATGACATCAAATCAATACCATAATAGAAAGCTAATAACGTACTTCTGTTATTTTATTTGAATACGGTGATGTTTAAGTACTGCTTGTTCCCACATTAGTATATGTATATGACGTAATTTATTTTTTCGCAGGTTGCAACAGATAAAATAAAAGAATTCATTTCATAACAGTATTTTTGATAAAATATTACGTGTGTAGCATGACCGCTTAGCATACGTATACGTAGGCAATAGTTTTACGGTATTCTATTAAATTCTTTAGCATTTTTGCATTTAATTTTGTCTTGTACAATGAGTCATTTTGTTTTTAGCAATTTTTTAAGATAATAAAATGCTTGAATAGGTTTTTTTATATCTTATATATCTCACACTACAGTGTTTAGAGCCCATGTAGATGCAACAACTTTTTTTTTTTTGAGTAGAAATTGTTACACTAAAGGAATTCATATTAGAACCAGGTTCGAATTTAAATAACTCCGGCAGAATTCCTACCGGTTCATGCATTTTCGTACTAGCGACGGATAATTCAAATCGTTTGGTGAATCCATTCCAAAGATTCATATCAAACAATCACAGCAAATTTAAACCGGTTTGTAATAATTCGTAGCTCCCCGTAGGTACTAACGATTCCAGTTCTAGTGATGAAAATCCACTAAACTACTAATAATAATCGCATAAAGTGCAACTTTAGCTTAACTGTGTAATTACAGCTTATTCAATCTCAATATTAACATGAAGTTATAGGAGATTAAGGAGATATTTTATCTTATTTCATTATTAAATCTTGCCAGAAATAAAGAGAATGTCCCACATTTTTTGTGAATGTTAGATAGAAAACGAAGAAAATTCTTTGGAATCCGATTGTAGCAACCATTTTATAGGCAATTTTCCAAGTATGAAAGGATGCAGTTATATGTGAGTGTCATCTGTAGTATAATTCGAATAGTGCCGTCGTCACGCAATCAAGCACATTGTTTTAGTTAGACTACCTTTTATACATAATTGGGAACGCCACATTAATTGCATCTAAATTCCATCTAATTAAATAACGATTGAGAACAGCTGCAAACATACACCGAAACTCAAGAGCGAAATAATGCACTAATAATTAAGCCAACATACTGTAGCATTAGGATAATCGCTAACCACTACAAGTGATTACTATTGACGCCTGTAATTTAAAATCAAATGTAGTGATTGGTTTTACTATCCAGCAACAATTTGCCAATTAATTCACTGTAAATTCTGAATACTTAATTGTCGTAGAATGACATGCCCTACCTCTAATGAAATTGGTTCTAAATAGCAACATTGCTATAATACGACCATTAGTTAAGCATTAACCGACTACACTCGAATTATTTCACTAATTTTCCTACTTCTTAATTTTGCGTACATTTTTTTTGCGAAAGATGGATACGAATCGTACTCGTAGCGTCTCGTAGTTCTTTCATATTTGAGAGGTCTCGATACTTTCTAACAGCTTTTCTGAGTAGTCCTTTTGCAGGAAAATTTGCTAATTTGCCTCTTATTCGTTTTTGGCGTCCATTTAACTAGTTGAAACAGATCTCTTGAAATTCTTCAAAGAGCAACTCACACTACATACAGATCAACCAGTACACTATCCACAGAAGCAAAAAATAAAATTTACTAAGTTGTTACATAGTATTGGTTCGTGGCGGTCGGAGAGTTGCTTGCAATGAAATTACGAAATGTAATCTTGTTATTAATTAAAAGAAATTATTTATCTGACTTGATAAAAAGAAGTCCTCCACATCTTTGATATTGATATCATATTAAAACAAAGAATTTATATTAAATAATCAAACATATGTTGCCCACATTTACAGTTTATCTTATGTAATCAGTTCTTATATCAAAAAGCTAGATAATTTTTTAACGCCCATCCCATTTATTTAACATTACTGTCAAAATCGTACCCTCTACTCCATCTTTAAATCGATTATAATTACTATATTATTCCGTTTTCTGGGATCAGGGTTGACTCTCTTGTTTGTTTATACAGCGTTAGTAAAAAGTCCCGGAACGGTCGAATAACTTTGTTATTTGAAGATTATGATTTCTGAAATTTGGTATGGGGGTATAGTTAATATAAATGCATTTTATGCAATACAGTTTATATTTTTTTCACTTCCGGTTTAATCGGCAATACGTCCAACTTTTTTTTTAAAACGGAACGCCCAGATTTTTTTAACACTTTTGAATGCAAAATAAAAAACTACGTTCAGGAAGTATTACGATGTTTATTTTTATTCACAAGAAAACAGTTAAAAAATTAAAAAAGTGTCCTAATACAGAAAAATCAAGATACCTGTCTATTCAGGTTGCGATTACAATAATTGTTCAAAATGCTCTCCATTTACTATTTGACAAAAATGTAAACGGTCAGTAAAATTTCTTATTGAATTTTGTATTTGTTCTGGAGTGATGCGATTGGCTTCTTGAACTATTCTCTCTTCCAATTGTTCAAGACTATAGGGACGATTTTTGTACACTTGACATTTCAAGTGACCCCAAAAGAAAAAATCTAATGGCGAGAGATCTGGCGAACGTGCTGGCCATTCGATTGCTCCTCTACGTCCGATCCAACGTTCCGGAAAAATTTCATTCAAATAATCGCGGACATTATGGGCAAAATGGGGGGAGCTCCATCTTGTTGAAACCAAAAATGTGCATTAGGGTGATCACCTATGTTTGCATTTGGAAAGAGGGCCGCAAGTGCTGGAACAACCTCATTTCGCAATAAATTTAAGTAGACGTTGCCAGTTAAATTTCCTCTTATAAAAAATAGTCCTATGATGTTGTTTCCAACAAGACCAGCCCAGACATTCACCTTTTGAGGACGCTGTGTATGGACTTCTTCAATCCAATGCGGATTTTCAATTGACCAGTAGCGACAATTATGTCTGTTCACAGTGCCGTTGAGACAAAACGTTGCCTCATCTGAAAAAATGATGTGATCTAAAACATTAGGCTGCTGCTCGATCAATTCCGTCATTGTTTCGCAAAAATGTAGTCTACGATTTGGATCATCTTCAGTTAACTCATGGACGGGATACACTTTATAGGCTTTCATTCTTGCTGATTTAAGAATCTTATGAGCAGATTTTTGAGAGATCTCATGAATTTGACCTAATTCTGTTGTGGACAGGTGATGATTTTCTTCCACTGTAAGTAACACATTCAAACTAGTTTCTTCATCTGTTGCTGTTAATCGACGTCCCCTTCTAGGTAAATCCTTCACCTGACGAAAGACCTCAAACTTTTGAATTGTTCGGCATACCGTACTTTTACTAATGTGACGATCCGGATAAACAGTATTAAACAAAATACGAACCTCTTCAAAAGAACGTTGACGATCACCGTACCCACGCATCATTAATATCTCAATTCGTTCTGATTCAGTAAGTTTTACTGCCATTTTCAAATGTGTCAATGTCTAAAATAAGTAAATTTATAGCGATGCAAAAGTTAAAACGCTTTTAAAATTGTCAAATGTGAGGGCAATAAAAATACAAACACTAAACAACAACTTTTTTCAAAGCTACCTTGTTTTTTTCTGTATTAGGACACTTTTTTAATTTTTTAACTGTTTTCTTGTGAATAAAAATAAACATCTTAATACTTCCTGAACGTAGTTTTTTATTTTGCATTTAAAAGTGTTAAAAAAATCTGGGCGTTCCGTAAAAAAAAAAAAGTTGGACGTATTGCCGATTAAACCGGAAGTGAAAAAAATATAAACTGTATTGCATAAAATGCATTTATATTAACTCTACCCCCATACCAAATTTCAGAAATCATAATTCTCAAATAACAAAGTTATTCGACCGTTCCGGGACTTTTTACTAACGCTGTATAAGATTAATTGATCACTAGCCATATGTATATGTATATACATATGTATAATAGCTCCAGTTATTTTGCAGGCCTTGAGTTGGTGTCCTTCTTGTTTCATTCCTAATCGACACTTATTATATGTATGTATTTTGACCTGAAAAGTGGAAAAAATATCTGGAACATAGATTCCACTTATTGATACACAAGTTGTAACTAATACGTTTTTGTTAAATTTATAATTTCTCTAGCGCCTCCTCCGCCGTTTTTCGCCATTTCCTCTGTCCATAGCTTTGTCTCTATAGTCCGTAACGTTTATCCTTAGTAGATCGTCCGAGACGGTGTCGATCAACCTCTTCCGAAGTCTGCCCTGCCTTTTTCTCCACCCTGGTCTCCTCTTCAATATCATTCTTGGCATTCTACTTTGTTCCAGCCTGTGCACATAGCCCAGTCATCTGATTTGTTGTGCTCTTGCTGCAGTTCTTCTTCATTTGTTCATCTTCTCCATGCTCTGTATTGACTCCCCCATCTAATGCTCGGAGCATTTTCTTCTCCCATCTCTCCAGTTTTTCCTCTTCCACTTGCCTCAAAACCCACGTTTTTCATGCGTAGATAATGCCCTAATGTCGCTCTAATTACAGTTTCGTAAACTCTCTCCGTGATTGTTCCCGATACGAAGCGCGATTTCCTTAGTGTTCTTAACATCCCATTCTTCTCCTATCCTTTTGTTATTCTTGATTCTATCACCGTTCTTTCATGGCTATCTTCTCTTGACGTTCCTCCTATGTATGTAAATTCTTATATTTCTTCGAATGTGTATTGCTTCTTTTCTGTTTGTACCACTAGCTCTGTTTCCGCACTAGGTAATGTATTTAATGTTTTACTTTCTTTATTTTCTGGTCTTATGATTTTTCGTAATTCTTTTTGTGTTTTTTATAGTGTCAAATGATCGAGAAAAGTTACACACTGATGTTCTTTCTTCATTCTTCTTATTATTAATTTCAGAATTAAATTAAACAGCATTGCCGACATTGGGTCTTCCTCTCTTAGGCTTTTTTCTGCCTCGAATTCTTCAGATCTTCCACCTTTTCATATTATTTCGTTTTTTTTGTCTTAGTGTCATTTTAATAAATAATTTTTCTGGTATTTACAACTCTTTCATTTCTAGGTAAATTTGTTCTCTTTTTATCGGCTCATGGGCTTATTGCTAGTCATACTCTATATCCATATTTGTTTATAAATGCTTTTTGTCGAATATTTTGCGAAAGCTGAACTCCAAACCAGAAAACCATTGTCTATTATTTGGAGCTATTTTCTTTTGCCCAAAAAGCATTACGTGTTATTAACTGCCATCGAAAGGAATTAATACCATCTAAATTTTAAATAGTTGCAAGTTTGGCATTCGTACAATTAATCGCTTTACAATTTACCATATTTTCTAGGAAATACATACATATTTAACCCAAAATCACGACATTAAGAATTCACTTAAAATCTATAAATCAAACTCTCCATTATCTCATTATTCATGCAAGTTATTTCTAAAGACGGTCCTAACAAGGTTTGGCAGTTTGCCATCGTACAGAAATGGCTAACATTTTCTGCGGTATGAAAACTATTTGAAACTTGAAACCCGAATGATTATACACACACAATGATATCCTGTTTATATTGTATTGATGATACAATTAGTCGTTCAATTTGCCTCCAATTAGCAAAAAATATACAAACACACTGTGAATTAACTTCTCGATTATCTGGTTCCCGACACAAATTATTGTCGGAAAAGGACTCCTAATTTTTGGCAATTTGCCGTCATATACAGAATCGGGTATTATTTTCTGCGGTGGTTGTATGTCATATATGATATATGCAGGAACATAGTCACCACAAGACCGCCAACTTTTTCGTTACGCGTTGGAGCAATCGGAGATAAACCGGCCTTATTTGCATACACGACTGTAAATATTTAGCGACCGAATGGTAATGTATGTCAGTCGCGCGTTTTTGTTTTCTCGCACAACACCCGAAGGAGCATTCTATATACCTGCGTGGGTTTCTTTCAATAGCAAACTAGTAGGTGTTCTTGTTCTACCTACTGAGATGCCGTCACCTGTGTTAATAACAACTGTCTAACGATGTGTTTATACAAACATGCTAAAATAGTGTATCATTTGCTGCGAAAAATTATATTTAAATTGCTATGAAGATCAAAAAGCAAACTGTTTTAACATAGCTAACAAATACAGATTCATTTCAAAGTAAGTTACTCATTCTGAAATTCCTACCTCATGACAGAGAATGTAACTTTAGCGCAGTTTGTGACATACCTAGAAATACTATTATTACATGTTTCAGTACTTATCTAGCACATGGTCTGTTGCGAAACTGTTACTACACCATTTCATTCACAGGTTTATTCGTTTCGTTGTTTAATTTGTTTCTTAATAGTCGATACAAACTTTCTAGCATTGATAATGAATAGAATTTGATCAACATTCTTGTGATAATTTCTCTGGACTAATAAGTTTTTAAAGTCACTGTTTCAAAACATTAATTTTATTTTAAGTCGTTTCTCTCTCTTTCTTTAAGTTTCCATGGTTTTAACAATATCACTGTCGTATAGTTTCCAGCCTATCACATAATAATTCTGTTTATAGTGTACTTTGTGCATCTTGGATAATGTATTGCGGCAACTATTTTTCAACCAATTCTTAATATGTTGTACATAGCTAATAACCTGAATTGGCCGTATGCGAGTCATTATAATCTGGTAATTACATCCATACAGATTTTTTTAGGAATTATATTTAAATTGTTATTGCACGTTTCTGTTTATGGAACTGTTTTAACGATTATCTTAAATACATATTTGTAGTTCTCCCACATTCCCTGGAATACAATAACAAACCACTTATTCTTGTGGCTCGTTAATCTCTCTTACATATTTCCTTTGTTGTTAAATAGCAGCAATAATTACCTTGCCTTGACCAAAATAAATAATCACCTTTCTGCTCCACAATACTAAATTATATTTATAAGGAACTAAAATATCTTTACGTAAGCAACTTTCAATGGCTTTGTTGTTAATATTAGCCCATAAATAAGTCTTACACTCAATAGTCGCTGAATATCCAAAGCATTCGCGCCAATTATATCATAAAATCTAATGCACAATTACCTACTCTAATTACGTTTTGCAGCTATATAATTTAAATCAGTTTCACTCGTGGTTTTCTTTGACAAGTAGTAATAACCTTGCAGCGTACTGCTGTTGCTGCTGGTATATCCCCCGTGACCCGGCAGTTGCGGGGCCGATACGACCACGGATCCCTCTCTTCGGTTCAGTCGTTCGCCGGGCAAAAAGCTCGACAGTTAGGGAACGGTTAACGCCATCGTCCAAGCGTTTACCGCATCCGACCGCCTTGTAAGGGCGTTCACACTTTGCTCCGAAAAGCGGCCGCTGCTAATTAATATTTTGTCGAATGACTTTTAAGGGAGAACCGACACCACACCCCGTTATTAATTATATCAGGCATTCACAATGTACAAAGTTACAGCGTCGATAATTTAATTGGCATAAAGTGCTCATCGGGACCGTGTCCGTGTCAATGATACGAATGCGAAAGCATCAATTTAATGATGAACGGGTGTTTGAACTTGGTGAACACAAACACGATTATTTAAAAAACTAATCGTCTTTATGCTTCGCAAGCCGCTCAATATATTGGCTTAATGTTCTTTTAACAATAACTAATTGTAAGGATGTTAAAAAGAAATTAACTACTAACTCACTGCCTATGCGGAGAAATAAAGTATTATTATTATTATTTTGATTAATAAAATCAAATTGTTTCTGTTTACTATTTTATAAATCAACCAAACTAGAGAAGTATAGGTTAAGAGGAATTATTTGTGTGGAAAATATTACTGTGCATTGATACCTAAAATAACAACAAAAAACATTCCACTCAACCCATAAACTTCCACATTTGCATTTGAAATTTCAGCAATACTTATCGCAACAAATCAAATTTACTACAACCTGTTGAAAAGTTAATGTCAAGTCATTAGTAAGTGCGGAGCTTTCGTGTATGTTAAAAAATGTCGCTTTCCAATTCACAATAGCTTTGTTTTGGTTCGAAAATTCGAAGGTGTTATAAAACTGCGCCGGAAAGAGTGCGTAGATGCAAAATATCTTTGCAATTGTTGGGGATATTTACGGACTTGCACAAAACCAGAACGATAAGAGCTCGATTGTAGCGCCATATACAACGTACGGATTATGGAACTTTTTAAAATTGATTCTACTTCGCTCATCGCATGAAAAGTCTACCTTAATATTATCCAAAACACAAATATAGCTGCAGTCACAAATGTTTATAGCATATAACCTCACACCTCACCAAAATAATAACCTACAAGTGACTAAATACGATAAAGCGCATGCGTTGCAAAACCAGTCCAATTTTGTCCGCACTTTCGAGCATGAACGATCTGTGACGGTTTTAAATTATTCTGGATACTTGTCGGTAGGGAACCAGAACAGATAACTGACGAATCGAAAACTGTACGATAAAAACCAGAACGCTTGCCAACAACTGCGCTTGCGCCTGACGTCCACGGATCTCTATTTTTCGAAACAAGAACAAACCTAATATTTCTAATTTGAAAATGGTTAGGTAATTTATAATATTAGTAAGTTAGTCAGCAAAATCTAGATTATACTAACCATTGCCTACGAGGCCTACATCTGTAAACCTAAAATCTCTCAAAATTTAAATAACGTCTTACTATAAACCTCTCTCTTTTATTATTGATCACCCTTTCCCTTTGAAAGTTTTAATAGTTGTTCCAGGTTGTTCTAGTCGTAGATGAACTTTGCGCCTTCTACCATGGATAGTTGCCTTTCGTTTTCGAGAGTCACTCTTTTGAACGTTGCTCTAGCTTTCTAGATCCAATATTTAATAAGTAATTGCAGTTATTTTCTGAACAGATACTACAAACTTTAAAGAACCATAATGACTTAATATTAGGACAACTTTATTTTGATCAAAGTAGCAACGATTGTATGACCAATTTTGCAATTATATCTGTCGCAATTGTGAATTTATGATTATACTTAAAAGTTGGAGGCAAGATCCAGAAACCAAGGATTTATTTTTAAATGATTTTACTGTAGACGAAAAAGGTACATAATGCTGTTAACATATTATATTATTATTGTTTGTATTCCTTTGGAAGTGTCTTTATAATTTTTTTCTGCGGTGGTAGATATCCAGAAATATACTGCAATATAACTTTCCAAATATTGGGATGCACAGCAAGATATAGAGGAGAAGCTATTGTGGCATACTTTGACTTCATTGTTGGCATGTGGCAAATGTCTGAATTCCTAAAATTCTTTGAATATCTCGCGGATCTTCTCCACATTCTTCTATTTACTACAGATTATCTAATTACGGAGAATAATTATTATTCCTATCTTTTACTCCTCCAATTACAAAGCGATTATATTAATATAAACTACATTTAGCGGTAATGAAATACAGTATTAAATACACGTTTAATAATTATAATTTGAATTATGTAGTTTATGTTGTCGTGTGGCAGTTGTATTCTACAATTTGAAAAAAATATGTGTCGCCATTTTGTCGTTAGGGTGTTTTGGTCGCGCTGCTTTGACGTGACACCACATTTTGTAAAATAGCCTCATTCAGGACAGCTGTTTGCCGCTCATGAAAAGTTACTTAAGAAATAGTCCTCAACGAACAATAAGTGCGATAAAGACAAAACGTTCAGAAATTTCGCAATCCATTACACCAGAAGACTGCAGGTTTTATATGGAATCCAAACCGAATACCTCCAAACCAGCCACAATAGAATCTGTTATAAAAGGCCAAAAGTTAGAATGGCTTCGCTTTAAATGGTGCAACAACATTAGTTTGTCAACGTTTACTTATTTACATAGGTTCTATTCCATACTTCAATCTATTATTTAGATAATTATAATTTTGTACGCTAAAGCTAAATATGTAACACAAATTACAAACTTTCAAATAGAAAATTAGAATATGTATACTTCAAAATATTGGTATTGCCCGAACATTGTTACAAATTGATACAAGTTGTTAAAACTCGTATATATGATGAATTGAAAATGTTGGAATAATATTCCCAATAATTAGGAAAACCTGAAACATTTAAAATTACGAATTTCGAATACAGAGGTGAAGCTGATCTAACAAATGCTTTGTTTAGTTTTTTTTCTATTATTCCATTGTTCTTACAACTGGTACAATGTGGAACAAATCCAGAAGACCCCGGAATAAATTTTTCGAAACCATTTTTGATCTCTATCTCTACCTCCGACAATAAAAATTGCTGAAAAATAAAAACCACAAAATGTGATACAGGGTCTAATAGATTAAATAGGTGAAGAATTTCTTATAAAAAAATAACTATTTTTACGGAGAGAGTTTGTTACCCGTTTGTTAAAACGTAGTATCTTTACCTAAAGCTAACAAAATGTTCGATTTTTTTTAGTTCCTGCACAATCACACAAGCTGCGAGCCAAAATATAACGTTTGTTATTGGAGAACATTTGAACGCTTCGTTTGAGTTTGGATAAATAGTGGAGCTTTACACACGTTAAACTCCGTATAAAATAATATCAGAAAAGCTCTAAATTTAGCGCTTTCACTATCAATAATTCAAAACGGAGAAGTTCTATATAACTACATGTTTTTTGAGTTTTTATAGCATTAACCTAGGAAACAATTCTCTTTTTTCTCTAATTCCTCTTGTTTCTCAAATTTTAATACATAGTTTTTCATGGGTTTATAGAATATTTTCTCAAAATTGTATTTGTATTGTATGTTTCATTTCCAAACTATGATATATGTATGTTTAAGCTAAACTGGATAATTACCTTGTCAGACAACAGTAATACGAGCGATGACTCGGAAGCCATCGTAATAATAATGTTTCTGCTACACATTAAACTGAATGCAAGCTTAAGAAAGCATATTAAATCAACGAGTTAAAGACTAGTCGTCACGCAACACATTCTCTTTGTCTTTTGCGTGTTCAGATAGATTTCACTCAGAATCACTTCTTATTTGGTTAGCGAACAATTTACGATTTTATGTTGATTTTAATGTTACAGCTGGAAGTAAGAAGCTGGTATTTCGTTTTGAAACAGCGAAGGAACGCGAAGTGTATTTAAATTCCAAGCCGTGCATAATTGTTTATAACTTGACTGACATTATAACGAACTGTAAACGAAAATATGTAGTGGTTACACATGTGTATCAATTTACACGCACTGTGCTGTCATTTAAAGAGCAGAATATGCCAACGGAATTTTCCGCTTAAGCTATAAAGTTCATTCATATTAAAGAATTTAGTATCATATATTGGGGCATGTTGTTCAGAAAGCTAGTATTTAGACTGTCGTCATTAAATTACAGTTTATTTTGTAGGGCAATTGTGTGTTTCTTACCTCAATAAACTCTGTTTTTTTTTTATAATTACACGCTACCATTGAATGATACTTTAAAGCTACCTCAAGATAGGAAATAGCTTTACTCTAGGTGGGTTTTACTTCCTTTTTTTAAGCGTTTTCTAGTTTCTTGCTAGAAAAATAACCAGTCCACTTGCTTGTCTTCGGAGCACAGTTTCTCCAGCAAATAACACTGTGTTGACGGCTTTGTAAATATGTATGTATTTTAAGAACAGTAACAGATCATAACTGTAGTCACAAAATTACAAAACTACTTTCCAAAAAAGGTAACGTTCCTTTACGTCTGCTGTTACCCAACAGAAAAATCTGTACATAAATCGACGATTAACGTTGTTTTTTCGATAACCACATTGATTGATTGATTGATTGATTTGAACACTGGGTCAGATTTTGCGCATCATCCCTTTAACATCGCGTCTTATGGCCTATTATATTATTCCGTACCTAGTAAGTTTCTTTATATGAACACACTGAGAAAAATGTTACAGCAAAACATTTTATTTAGAAATTTA